>JARDUL010300795.1:0-13645 GCA_030265205.1 Dirona pellucida | reverse complement strand
TCTCTCTCTCTCTCTCTCTCTCTCTCTCTCTCTCTCTCTCTCTCTCTCTCTCTCTCTCTCTCTCTCTCTCATCTCTGTCTCTCTCTCTATATATATATATATATATATATATTTGAATTGTGTAAGTTTGAAATTAGCCACTTTATGCAATGAATGTCTCCTTGTACAGTTAACTCCTCAAGAGTCTTGAGATCCTTGGGCCTGTGCTTATCCCGGTTTCTGTAGCATGAAGTGACAATACGTTACACTTCTGGATAGGACGCTGGTCTATCACAGATTATAGCTGGTACCCATTTCTACACCTGGGTCCTGTGAGGTAATTGGAGGTAAAGTTTCTTTGCATAGAAAAACAACGAGGTGATTGGGATAGGATTTAAACCCACGACCTTCGCCACAAGAGTCTGCTGTCCTAACCACCTAGCCATCTCTCCTCCTCGTAGAGTACGGTAGACTGAATTATAGAACTTTTTAAACTCACGTATTGTTGACCCATAGTTCACAACTTGAGTTTGAACAAATTGTGTTAATTTTATTATAAACAAGATCCACCTTTTTACAAAAACTAAACTTTGTCCATTTGCACAGGAAAACTCACAAGACAACTCATTCAAGTTCTTCGCAAGTTTTGCTGAAATTGTCAACCATTTTGACTCGTGCTCCAGAAAGCATGGTGGGGTGTCTTCCGTCGACTGTCTCGCTATGATTCAACCAGACGTGTGGCAATCCCTCGCCCTTTTCAAAGAAGCACCACAGGTTGGTCAGCTTAACCCTCTCATTCAAACCTTTCTTTCTTTCTTTATCAATTTCTTTTCTTCCCTTGAGTGTAAGGTTAAGTGAAGAAAAAGCTATCGCCATTGATCTCTATCCAGAGTCTTCCTCTTTGCATCCAAATACCTACTTCCCCTCTTTTCTATTACCTCTTTTTCATACCTGCGCCCATATTCAGTTCATACGTTAACTCTTAGCATATTTTTGCATCCCTCAACATTGAATAATAATAATACCAAAAAAATGATGTGTTTAAGTTATTCACTGCATGCACAAATGTTTTATTGGTTAACCCAATCGCACCTAGGAGCCTTCCCAGCCCTACCTGTCCAAATCCCTAAGATAAGGGGCATAATTCCATATTGCCTGCAGGTCCAGCAACATCATCTTCCTCTTCTTCATCTAGATCTATGTCGTTTTCGTCGTCTACCAAAATTTTCTCATCGATATCTGACTCATTGTCATTCTCCACGGTAGATCTAAGTCTAAGGCTTCTCTTCCATCGATATCAACCGGTAAACCGTATAAATCACCGTCATAGACAGTCCCAGTCGCGTCTCTGAAGAGCTGAAGTACTTCTTCCATTGTCAATTGAGGAAAAAAATTTATAAAAAAATAGCGTCAAACTTTGAAACGATGTAAAACCAGACGGAGTAGAACGATGATTGAAAAGTGAAAGTAAAGCGGAAATCTCGCTCTAACGAGAACTACAAACGAGAATCTCGTGTCTAGAGAAACAAGCAGCCGGATCTCTACTATTTTAGAGGTCTATTTATACGGGCGCATTCGGACGCTACAGGGGAAATGAAGCATGCGATCGGGCGGGCTCTATAGGTTCTATTGGGTTAACATAGCTGCCACTGGTCAGAATTATTAACTCCTGATTTCCCATGAAAAGGGGAATAACTAACTCTGAATTCATAGAATGATAGTGGGATAATGATACAGGGTGTTTGAGCTGGTTTTTTGTTCACGGGGGGGGGTGTTGCCGCGGCAGGCATGGATTCGATTCCCTGAGTCAATGAAAATCTCTTTTTCTATTTTCTGTTCTTGTCTCTCACTGGCACTGTAACATTATCCCACTATCATTCTGTGTACTACTAGGTGGACTCCTGACCAATGAAAAGCTGTCTAACATCGTCATGTTAGGGTAAGGTTAAAAAGAAAACAAACATGTCAGAGAGACTCAGTTTGACATTATTTCAAGTAGATTTCTACCTAAATTGTCATATTTTTTTACTTTTTAGATCTATATTAGATCATTTCCACACAGTAGTTTGTTAGGTTTTTTGTTGGGTTTTTTAAAAAGTAGACTAGGAACTAACCATGGATTCGCAAGCCAGTCCGGGGTCTACTTATCCTTAAACCTACATATTTCACTACGTTGAGACCGAGGTCCACCTATCTTCTACCTTTTTCTTTTTTTAAACCAGGTTGACATTGAAGAGGGCTCCAGTTATTTCAGCATCGAGAGGAACGCCCGGATGAGGGAAGCTGAGTCTATCATCTCTGTCACGTCTTCAAGGGAAAAGAAATTATACCGTAGGTTTGCCCTGTCAAACTGTCTCTACAGTGGGCTCATCACCTGCTCGTCTTTAATTCCTTATGCTGCGTCTTATGGTCATTGACATTTGGATTTACTTCCATTTGTCATTTGTACCCTTCAGAGATTGTCATATGGCTGGCCCCTAAACTTGTTTTGTGCTATTATGAGGACTCGATAAACAAACAAATTGTCTCTAACGTAGTGTAGTGATTCTCTGCCTGTTCACTGGCCTTGCATCCGTAGCTGAGTTGTTGGCTACTTGACTTGAGATAGAGAGGCCCTAGGTTTGAATCCTGGCAGAAGCTATTGATATTGAGTCTTGGGGAAGGACTCTCCTTTACAAATTGTTTTCTCACTCGACTCAGGTGTGAATGAGTACCTACCCAGCTACAGACGGAAGAATACATTGTCAGTTTGTTAGTATGATTAGCCTAACAGCCTATTCTACTGTATGCTTCCAATGGAGTTGAGAAGGATGTTGATTGACATGACCTGCTGGTGGATAAGTGATGTGAAGTCTGTGAGTCTGCACTTGTACAGAGATACAGATTATTTTTTTAAAAGGGCAAATAAAATGCCCAGGTGGCAGCTCTCAGTTGTCCTGTAACAGAATAGTAACCACTAGGATAACAGTAAAGTGTTTACTGGTAAAATGTATGGACCTCATGGTACCGTGTTGTCCAATTTACTGGTAATGGTACCTGCTCGTCTTTAATTCCTGATGCAGAGTGTTTCTAGCCATGTGGAAGATGAGGAGTGGTGAAGTCCTCATTGACATTTGGATTTGCTTCCATTTATCATGTGCACTCTTCATAGCTTGACATATGGCTGGCCCCTACACTGCTTATTGCAGTATAAAGGGGACTCGAGAAACAAGAACAACAAATAAAAAGAAAAGAAAAGGAATTATAAAATAATTTTTTTGATTGGACCAACTAAAATGTGACTGACTGATGCTAGTTTCGAATTGATCATGTCATTCAAAGCATATTTCCAAAGCAATGCCTCATATAAAAATCTGTTTGATCAATATAAGGATAGATATTTTCGATCAAGACAAAACTGATATTGCCAAGCTCTGAATAGAATGTGTGTTGCTCATGCAATGGAAAGTAACTAGAAGGCAGCCTGTAATTTTACTCCATGAGGAATAGCTTTTAATTTCAATAGTCAAATAGATGTTATATTGTGTCATTTGTAACATTTTAATTTTAAAGGAGGTCCTTACCCTGCCTTTGTGGAGGCGAGATGGCCAAGTGGTTAAGATAGCAGACTCTCATGGCGAAGGTCATGGGTTCAAATCCTATCCCAGTCACCTCGTTTTTGGTTTTTTTCTTGGGCAAGAATTTTTACTTAAATTTGCCTCACTATTCGGCCACGGTGTTGAAATGGGTACCAGCTTCTATCCTGGGAGGTAATCTGTAAAGATGGATCTTGATCTGGGTTTTTTTCTGAATTGCTGACAACGAGCGCTCGTCAGCAATTCAGCGAAATGCAAAACGAGCAGTTGTGACGTCATCAATTCAATGGATCATGAATCAACTGATTCGTTTCATAACCACGAGCAGTCGGACGTTTGTTGACATTTTTACCAATTCACTCACCCACCCCCACCCAGCTTGTTTCCTAGGAATATAGTATCTCCACCGCTAGTTTATAAACTTGAACTGAACTGATTCGTTTGAACGTCCGCTTGCTTTCAAAACGTTTGTTCACCGCTAGCGTCAGAGATGGCCGCCGGTAACTAACCGTCAGCAACCGCTCGCCCCATCTCTAGTAATCTCTAGTAATCTGCGATAGACCAGCGTCCAGTCCAGAAGCATGACATATTGTCACTCTGTCTGCTCCACGCTATAGAAGCCAGGACAAGTGCCAGCTCTATAAGCCCAATGCTATTAGTATTAGGGACTTACTTTTACCCTGCCATTAATGATTATTCTATTTTACATTCCGTCACCAGGTCCTGATCAGCACCAAGAAATTCAGGATTTGCAGAAGTCTCTCAGTAGAGAACAAGAAAGAGCCCTCCACTGGCAAAACCTGTACCTACTGGAAAGACGTCAGCGCGAGTGGGAACGAGAGAACGAGAACTTGGAGGACAAGCGGGAGAGAGCTCAGTGGGAAAAGGAGGACGAGGAGGAGGACAGGAAACAGAGAGAGAAGTGGGCGAGGCAGGATGAGGAGGAGGACAGGCAAGAGAGGGAGAGGTGGGAAAGAGAGGAGGCGGAGAGCGACAAGAAGGAAAGGTTGCAATGGGAACGTGAGGACCAAGAAGAGGACAAACGGGACAGGGAGAGGTGGGAGAAGGAGAGGGAAGAACTGGACAAGTTGGAATGTTTGAAGAAATTGATGAGTACTGACCTGGCATTCCTGCGACAGCACGTCATGAAATGGAACGCTACAGCCTTCAACGACTTTGTGAACATGTCCATGCTGATGTCTGGCATCTCGGAAATGAAGCAGTCTGTGCTCACGTCAGTGCAACAGATTTGGACCGAAGCAGAAGAAGCCCTGAATAAGATGGGAGAAGATGTGAAAAATGGAAGGCAGCCGTATTTAGATACGTCCATGATGGCGGATTACTTGAAACAATCTCTGGCGATGCTCCGGTCGCAGTTTGATGATGTTGTGAATGAAAATATGGATCGCTCTCACGAAACAGATGACGGTAAAGCAGACAGTGAGAAGCGCAATGAACTTTATGAAAAGAAAAGAAAGACTAGACGTAGTTTTCAAGATTTTAGCAAAGATTCTGGAAAAGAAGAAAGATCCAGTATGTGGAATAAGGCTACAAGGATTCTGAAGAAGACTAGCAAATCGCTTAGGAAATTTGTACGCACTATAGCTAAATCGTGGACTAAATTGAGTGATGTGAGGGAGAGGAAAGCACCGCGTTATATGCAGACTGGGAAGGAAGCACGGGTATATATTGTTACACAACCTCTCCCTTCTTGGGTGCCGGGAAAGGCCTGTCATTCTCTTTTGTCGGACGAGCCGAGAAACGGTCAGCATGTAATGTTGGAGATAGGATCTCCTTGTCTTTGGGACTTGCGGAATGGACTTATCGCGCTTGTTTTGAAAGAAAGATGTGAGCAAAAGCAACGTTATAGTCTAGACTGCAATGTAGACACTGACACTGTTTTGAGATTCGTGAAACATTTCAAAGATGTGCTGGAAGCCGTTGAAATTTATCAAGGAGGTAAAGTGACTTTGATTGATGGGGCAAACTTACAAAAATTATTTGAAAAGTTTTGGAGAACTTGGGAGAACAATGAATTGTTGCTGAAGTCTGATAAAGCCTGGGCTTTCCGGCAGCTCAAATTTTGGTCTGATTTTATAGCTGGTGGTGAACATGAGGGGGTGTCACCTGACACCACGTTGGTTAATCTCGATACGGTTTTGAAGGAGGTTGAGGATAGGAGAGATCATCAAAAGGATGGAAGGGAGGAACGTGATGGTGGTGTTGGACATGAAGACGACGTGGCGGATGGTGAAGGGAATCATGATCAAGAAAACATTGAAATTAAGTATGACCATGAATATGAGAATGAAGACAAAGTATGGATTGAGGATAATGCAGAGGAGAGTGATCAACAAAATATTGAAATAAAGTATCATCATGAATATATTAATGACTATGAGGACGGAGATGAAGTAGTGATTGGGGAACGTGAAGTGAATCATGATCCAGAAAATGATGAAATAAATTTTGATCGTGAATATATTGATGGAGACGATGATGGAAATGATGATAGAGTTGATCAGGATAATGATGACGATGATGTGATTGTTGAAGATCATCACAATGCATACCAAGAAACGCTGTTATCATATATGTCGCCAGCAGATAAAAGTTCTCTGGATGAGGCTCCAAAAAGGAATCATTCAGATATTGATGAAAAGGTGATAGACAAAGATGGCCACGACTATGAGGAAAGAGCTTGGTATCTGAAGAGAGCCCAGTATAGGATTGAAATGAGACGGGCCCAAGAAAAGGCGATGTGGTTTTTCGATATGTCCGATCATAGAGACGACATGAGGCATGAGCACAACATTGAAAAGAAATCGGCCCAGTGGGTGTTCGATCAAGCAAAGGACAGAGAGTCTCAAAGGAAGAAAGAGCAGCAATCTGATTGGTTGTTTGAGAGGGCGCATGATCGCAGTGAAAAGTTTGCCCGAAAATGGATGCGCAAGCCGGATGAATTTAGAAAAACGGATGAAGGAGTTGATGCTAAAGAACGGAGGATGAGAATGGAAGACTTGTACGAGTCTGACTGGCTTTTGCAAGACAACGGTCGTGAATACAAAAAACAACACCGTGAAAGGTGGGAGAAGAAAAGGTCATACAAAAAAATGAAGCAGCATCGACAAGTTTATGGAAAGCAATCAACGAGGAAGTGATACCGAAGAAGTGATACCGCACACTGCACTATGTATGTCGTTGTTTAGATTTCGGCTTTTTTTTTTTTTTTTTTTTTTGTTTGTTTGTTATTGAAGGTTTTATATTATCTGATTATTTTCTTAGTATTGGTAGTACTCGTTGTTGATGTTTCAAATTTTGTTTTCTTTGTATGTGTATGTGGGTTTAGCCACACTTTTGCTTTGCTTAGTATTATTATCAACATCTTTCTCCATGAAATTGACACCTGATAAATCTCACAATTTGTCTCACTGCAGAACAAGAATGATAAGTAGAAAACGTTGATCTTTTTTCGTTTTTGGGTGTTTTCTTTTTAGAATGTTTCTTTTAACTTTCATCGAAGCTTATGAATTCTATACTTGGTATCATATGTCTTGATAGTGGGGTGTTCTGTTGATGTTTTTATAATCTTAAAGTTAAAGAATATTCACCATTCATCTGCTGAGTTGAATATTCACCATTCATCTGCTGAGTTGTCAGATGAGGGCTGCCAGAACCTAAAAACCTGAATAAAAGAAATGCAAAAAATAAAATAATGGTGTAGCTTGAAGTGCAAAACAACTAACAAAAACAGAATGTTTCGTGTCTCCCCTTCCATTTCATGTCAAAGAATGAAGGCTGCCAGAAGCTAAGAGTTATGCAAAAAAAAGTGAACATGGTATAGCTCCAATTGCCAAGTACAAAATATAAAACGAGTTTTAAAAAAAAAGAAAAAAAGAACATTTCGGGTCTCTCCTTCATCAGCTAACTAACGTATCAGAGTTGTGCGTCCTGTGCGATTTGATCCATTTTCTACTCAGATTGATAATATTGATAATTGTTGCACCATTTTTTTAAGATTTCAGGTGCGGGTGGTTCTGACGATCCCTATGTTGTTTTATCCCTTAGAGTCAATCTTCCCTGAGATTAAGCGGATATTATGTGCTGGTTTTTGATTCATCACGCCTTTTCTTTATAATTTGCTTAGTGGGACTAGGAGATGCATGATGCTTGGTGGTGGGAAAACAATCTTAATGAAAAAGACATCAGGGGTGTGGATTCCCAAATCCAGTTATCTATATTGTGTCCCCAATAAATACTTTACTGAAGAGACAACATGTTGCACTTAAAAAATGAATTCATTTTGTTTTATTATCATCATTATTATTATTATTATTATTAATATTATTATTATTATTATTTGTTGTTGTTATTGTTGTCAAGAGTTTTGTGTTTTTATTAATTTTTTTGTTCGCAAAATAATAATAATATAGTACATATGCAATTTCATACAACTTTATATATTATTATTAATGGAGCTAATAAATCTGAAAACAATTTTAAATGGGAATTTTTTTAAATAATGGGACCAAAATTACCGATATAATATTATGAGGAAGTATTGCTAAGAATAACAATATTTGTTAATTTCTATAAACGGTTGTTTTAATTTACACTGGGAAATAGTTGTAGCAGTATTGATATAAAGGAAGCTATTCTAAGCTTAAGCTTGGGTTGACACTCAAATGATGCTAATAGGAAAGATTACGGAAGTGTGCGCTTTGATTCATATGTCCCAGCAGTGAAGATATCATATTTTTATTTTTTTTTAATTTCTGCAAACAGTTGTTTTAATTAACGCTCAGAAATAGTTCAAGCAGTATTGAATTAAGCAATGGGCTGATCCCCTGCTTGCCTTAAAATCTTGATCCATAGATTTTCCAGCTCTGTATTTGGCTATGTGTACTAGTGGGGCACAGACTTGCACTTAACCTGGATACGTTTTAGCTGGGTCTGCGCATCGATGCGTTCTGCCTTGTACCCTGTCCTCGGCCAGACACAGAGCTGGTCTCTACACTGTTTGATTACGGTACTATAGGGAACAGATAACAAACAAACAAGTATTGAATTCAATTATATTATTCTAAGCTTTGGTAGACACTCAAGTGTTGTTAATAGGACGGATTACGGAAGTGTACACTTGTTCATGTGTCATGGGGGTGATGCATTGATATTATATAATATGTAGCTTAATCTTTATTCATTAGTGTACGTGTAGATATATTTTTTAAATTGCTTTTATTTTGTCCTCAAAGGCACTTTGTTTTTCAATGAAAACTAAATAACCCAAGCGTCGGCCGCAGTACAGCGCTGTTGAATGGATGATATCGTGGTCATTATTAATTGATAATAACTTTGAGAAAAAATGAATGAATAAATAAAGATTATACAGTGCTTTTGAACAAATCAGACCCCAAAAAAAGGGAGTAAGATAATATCTTGACTCCCACCATGTGTCCAATGCTCTCTAGTCATTGTAGACTACTGTTCTAAAGGAGTGTATTGGGTGCAAGCAGAAACTTATCCAAGTTTGGTTTTTTCATGTTTCGTGAGATTATTTTCCCCAAAGTCACTTGAAATAATAATATTATATTAATAATGATAATAATAATAATAATAATATTGATGATAATAATAATGATGATGATAATAACAATAATAATAATGATAATATTGATAATAATGATGATAATAATAATAATAATGATGATGATAATAATATTAATAATAATAATGACAATGATAGTAATAGCAACAATCATAGCAATTATAAGTGGCAGTATTTCCTCAACTTACATATCAATTGTTGTTATTATTATTATTATTATTATTATTATTGCTACAGCGTGTTACATGCGTTTTGTTTTTTTACTTTTTCTTCTACAAACTGAGAGGTGTTTTGAATGTATTTTTACATTTTATAATTGACTTTAATAAATGGGATTCACATCATTCATGAAACTTTACTCGACTCCTAAATTGATGCACTTGAATTGATTTGTGTATTGTAATGATTCACACAGTGGGCTCATCGCCTGCTCGCCTTTAATTCCTGATGCAGAGTCTTTCTAGACATGTGTTAGGTATTGAGAGATGTAAGTCCTCACTGACATTTGGATTTACTTGTATTTGTCATGTGCATCCTTCAGAGCGTGACATATGGCTTGCCCCTGCACTGCATATTGTGGTATGAAGTGGACTGGATAAACAAACAAACATTGTAATGATTTGCCATGCAACAGCATGAAGAAAGGCTTAAGTTCATTTTAATAATATCAGTTTTCATTTATGAGAGAGAATACCAAGGAACTTTTTTTTATTTATAGTATAGCAATATTATGATTACAATAATTATATGCTTTGAATCATGCTTCTGATCTATTTCACTCAATAATATCTGTATCTCTTATTTGCAAACGTCACACTTACTAGATGTTGTGAGTGTGTTTGATAATATTTAGTGGGGTTGTTAGTGTTACTAACGTTGATATGTGTGGCTGTGCTGTAACGTTTGTAGAGTATGGTAAATATAAAGTTGTCTTATTGTGTCTCTTACTTACCTGCACGGGATGTTTCACTTCATTATTTGATCTTGTTTGCTAATATAATGTGAATAAATACACTATGTGTTCGAAGACTAATCAGTTCATAGTATTTTGAATTGGCAGTGATGATGATGATGATAATAGCATACATTTATTATTCCTTTATTCAGTTTTCCAATTGTGTTGAATCAAATAGCAATTAAGGTACACATATTTCTTTGTTATTTAGTTTTCCCTTTTGTCGTCTCAAATTACAATTGTCATTAACGTACGGTAAATTTATTTCTATATTTAGTTTTTTCCTTTTGTTGACTCCGACTCAGATAATAATTAACGTACGGTGTTATATTTATTTATTTGTTTTAGTTATTCCATTTTGTTGACGTAAATGACAATTATTTTTGTCATTAAAAATCTTCATCTTTGAGGTAATGCTGAACTTATCCAGGTGTGAGAAATGTGTTAATTGTTATATTATGTACAATTCTTTGTTCCAAGTAAATAAAATAATATTCTGATCTAGAGAAAGAATGTCCTGCCCAGGCCTGACCCACACACTGTCTGTGATGCAGCATTTAAGAGATCAGCGGCCGGCCGTATTCATGTATTCATAAACCTTTACGTTAACTGATAAGACATTTATGCACTCGTGAATCACATAGTATTCTGCGTATATTGCGTATATTTGATTGTTAAATAACGTCGGATAATATTGTGCAAAAATGTTCTAACAGTTTACGTAAGGAGTGTGACTACGGGCTCTGGATAAGAAAGAATGGGAAATTATTTTGAAGCACTGAACTGCAGTCTTTTTTTTTCTTTCTTGATCAATACCCATTGTACCTTTCAGGGTTTGGAAGTACTGTGTAATACCTTCAACAATAGATCAAATAGTGTGTTACAAATCTTAAAGAAAAGCCAGAATTTAGCGCAGGGGTCAGAAACCTTTTTGCATCTCTATGGGCCAGACTGATAAAATAGATTGGTGTGCATTGGGCTGAACAATGGCCATAAAATGCTATAGACATGGGAATTATCCACTCAAATACAGTAGTCTCCATAAAAAAGCACAGTCCTGGGTGACAAAAAAAAAAGCTTACATTTTGGCGAAGGTGCGTTTTGATGAAGAATAATGACTTCTACTTTTTGTGGGTTTTGATGGTTATGTATATATGTATACGATATAGATATTTGGTTTGCTTTGGGTTTTTTTTGTTTTGTTGGGGTTTTTTTTAAAGGGAGATGGGGGTGGGGTTTGTTTTGGGTTTTTGGGGGGGGGGGGGGGTTGTTGGGTTTTTTTGTTTTTGTTTTGTTTGGGGTTTGTTGGTTTTTTTGGGGTTTTTTTGTTTTTAGATTTACAAGAATTGACTCTTTGAATGCAACAGATTGAATAGGGACTTACAACTTATAAAAACCTGTTGCTTTTTGGCGAAGTCAAGCCAGTCCTTGTTGCATTTTGCGGGGGAAATTAGCATTGTAACCTTTAGTTAGTAGTTACATGAAAAAGTCGTGCATTAGCCTATGACGAATCATGTATTTTGGCGGCGTGTAATTTTCCGGAGACTACTGTATAACATACAATATACTAACACGTGTTGCCCAAGTGCTGACTGACTAACAGACCGGTCAGAATCCCATTTCGGGCCAGATGATCCGACTGGCACAAGGTGGGCTCATCACCTGGTTGTCCTTAATTTCTGATGCAGAGTCTTTCTAGCCATGTGTAAAATTATGAGTGATGTTAGTCCTCATTGTCATTTGGATTTACTTCAATTTATTATGTACACCCTTCATAGCTTGACATATGGCTGGCCCCTATTATACTGCTTTCTGCGGTATAAAGGGGACTCGATAAACAAACAGATGATCCGACTGGCAAACCGATGGTCAAGAGTTATAGATTGGGGACAAGAATATTCCACTAATTCCAGAGGGTTGATTAATTTGTATCACAATGTAAGCTACTATGTACGCAATCAATAAAAGTAAGCAGAGCTTAAATTGACCCAGTAATTAAAACTGTCAGAACAAGAGATGATGATTATTAGTATTAGTATTAGCGTAAAAGTAAAAGTTGTTTTCCAAGAGTCAATCACCAAAGATCTGATTTTCATCATTATTCGCTGGTTTGACCAACTGTTACTGTCCATATCATCATCATTTTGTTATTGTGTTATGTTTTGTTTTTCTTTATTATTATATTGCCATGAGCGGAGCAGAATTGTGTTGTGCTTACAAGACAAAAATGGGTTTATAGTCTGTGTCACATGTACATGTACATAATGTACATGCTCACAGACTTGACATCATTTAACCCAATAATAAGGCCGTGTCGTCATTTATTGATATCATTCTCAGAGGGATGAGACGGTAGTTATGGTATGTTCTTTGCAAGAGTTGGAACTCAAAAATAGACAGTCATCAATCATTTATATCCTTCTTGCTTCGTGAATTGCGAAAACCCGGCAGAGATGTGAAGGGGAGGCCAAGATTGAATCCAACTGGAACTGAAGAAGGCAAAGTGCTGTCTCTAATAATTTTTATATCTTGAAACTCGGTTGTAAGCAGCATCGTCCTTATCAAAACAACAAAAAATCAAAAAAGTTTTCACTCCTATCGATCAGGCAGCGTGTAACGTATAGTAGGCCGACTAAGTGTTGAGTGTTCCGTTGCTTTCACGGGACAAATGTGCTTTAGAGCACGGTGATCATCATGGATTAGCGCCATATAAATGTCATTCATTAAAACAAAATGCTGTATGTTCTAAAATAACCAGAGAGTCCAGAGTTATAAAATAATCTGCGTGGGTTGTCACTGCAAGCTCCCACTCGTCCCGACACCCTATCCCTTCTTGCTAAAACTAATATTAAGCTTAATATGAAGAACGCTCATTGCCTTTGGTATTCTAGTTTCATTTTGTTATAATTTTGTTTTGTTTATATTTTAGTTGTGATATTTGTTTCATGTATTAACAATTATGATTTTTGTGCTTTCATTTTTATTAAACGCTTCTTTTAAACAGCCTTGTCCTTGTTTCATTGAAATGTGAATGTATGTTTGTTTGGTTGGTTTTTGTTTTGTTTTCGTTTTGTTGTTGTTGTTGTTGTTGTTCAAATCCGTTAATTGTCTGATTTTGTCTTTTCCTTGACTCCTTCATTGTCAACCACAAATTCCTTTTATTCACCCCAGGAGGAAATTTCTCTTTAAGGTCTATTCCGAGGGTAGACAGAAAATGTCAAGTATGAAAATTAATACATCTATTGCCTCCTGGATTTTAGAATTTTTAACTGATAGGAAAAAAGTTCGTACAAATGGGACATAATGTATCCAACAATATATTGCTGTGTCATCTCACCTGTTCTTTTTATTATTTACACAAATGATTGCCACCGTTCTCACCAAAACGTCCCTGTGATAAAATTTGCTGACGATACAACCACCATACAAGGATTAATAACTAACAACAATGAAGAAGAATATAGACAAGAGGTAATCAATTTTGTGTCTTGGTGCGACAGTCATAATTTAGATCTAAATGTCAATAAG
>JARDUL010300573.1:0-13655 GCA_030265205.1 Dirona pellucida | reverse complement strand
GAGAGAGAGAGAGAGAGAGAGAGAGAGAGAGAGAGAGAGAGAGAGAGAGAACAAAAGAAGCAGTAATGCTTTGTAAATTGGCAAATGTGAGAGAGAGAGATAACATTTGTAAAATATTCATATTTATTTTGTTGAAAAGATACAATATTGCTGAAATTAAAATAATATAAATATTTCAAAAAGTGTATAAAACTGGAATGTAATTAGATTACATGAATGAATTGCACTTTGAGAATGGAAAACATTAAGATAATATAGAAAAGTAGCATTATAACACTCCCTCATCATTGTTGTCATAGAGTTGATACCACTAAAACAATGCCCATGTTGTCTTAATCATTTTGCACACTGATCTACATCACAGCAGCCAATGAGAGAAGAGGTTAAAAAGGACTGCTTTACATGACATCATTATAACTTATGCATCAATTTCATTTACATACTAAAAACAACTTCCAGAGAATGCATCTATTTTTAATTAACATTTGATACTTTCTCATTTTTCCTTTTCCTTTCATTGACTTTTTCACAACAAAAACATAATCCAAAGTGTGTGTAAGGGGTATAATAATACAGTTTAGACGTTTATTTGGCAGTATTCTTACTCGCTCAGCAAAACACTGGCAAGTATATATTGACAATTAAATGTCACAAACTGTATCTTGATCTTCAGAGACAGAGAAAGAAAGAAGCTTCGAAAAGAATTGTACAACAAAGTAAGAGAATAATGTGAGAAAGACATAAAACAAGTTTAAAATAAACCAAGTATCAGATCTATTAATTTGAGCAATACATTAAAACGCAAACCCTCACAATGAAAAACAACAACTGAGGCAATTAACTTGAAAGACAATTAACAATCAAATGCATACAATATATTTTTTATATCAATCATTAAATTGACAGGGAGCGTTTCCAGTAAGGAAAATATAAAATTACAACAACGTTTTTAGAAAACCTTCTATCACAAGCAAGCATTATTAGTATTAAATATAGAATAAATATCATATTTTCACTTGCCCCTTTAGTTTCAATAGTTTCAAGTCATGGATAGGCTAGTCACTCAAAATCAATTTGGAAACAAAAGTTTGTAAAATATTTGTTTTGCCTCTACACGCTTTTTTTTGTTGTATATTTGGTGCAAACCTAGACCTAGCTTGAAACATGTTAAGATTCACCATGGTGGCTCGCTTGGAACAAATAAATAAATAAGTTAAAAAAGAATCTAAAGAAGATTTGTGACTTCTAGAACTCCCTTTCCCGATGCAGTGGACCTAACAAAAATACTTATAAGGTGTACATAAAGTACATATGGCCCAGAGATCTGTACACAATAAATAACTGTCAAAAAATATGTAAATATAATATATCAACAGGAAACATAGAGTCAGGAAGTAAGAATCACAATACTACAGCTGCCATGTGGTAATAAGAACAGCTGATCAGTGCAGGTGCTTTCCCACCACCACCTAACCCCTCCACTTTCCTTGGAATGTCAGAACGGAACAAATATCGATGTCCCTCGGCCTCCGGATGTCCAAGCCGTCCATCACTGCCACATCCCCAAGTGAAGACACTGCCACGCTCTGTGGAGGCTGCACTGTGAATTCCACCTGCAGATACTCTAACAACTGCTTCATTGTTGAAGTGTTCCGAGGGAATCATGGTGGGGCTTTCTCTTGAGTCCTGTGTGAAACGTGGAATAAAATACCAAATATGTCATTATTTGTTTTGTCTCTTTTATGCCCAACAACATTTTCTTTTTCATATGCTTAAATCTAATTGTCAAATATTACTATTTATTACTATGTGAATCAAAAGAACAAAGTTTTTTTTCCTCTAATATCATATCTCCCTAGACGAAATGATAAATAAGCTAGATGAGGGTGCTATGCAGTAAATAAGATGTGCTCCACTTTGATAACTGTGCCATAGTTCAACTTAAGATTGCCAACTTTATATTACATAACATTGTCGGTATGGTACACTATAGGAATGAAATCTGGCCCACCATGGTGCATGCTAGTCAGAGCGTCCAATACCTCAATCATCTGTGAGGCTGACTCCTTGGTTGGTGACATTCATATTCTTGTTCGTGTCTATTTTTCTGGGACTGCATTACTTTCCAATTCTTTTCAACCCACTTATTATCAGAGTCCAAATCACATTTACTTTCCTATTTCAGGGATTGGATATTTTGGAATTGAAAAAAAGGAGCTCACCTGATCCCCAAGACCCAGTTTTCCTTTATAACCGTCTCCCCAGGCCAAAACTGTTCCACTTTTTGTCAGGGCAAGAGTGTGATGGTGGTGCTCTCCCTTACTGCAGCTGACCTCTTTAATCTCACTCGTACCTGGCACCTTCGTGGGTACCAGAGCACATTGTCGATGTGCCAAGCTGAGACCTAAAGCTCCATCTGAACCACTCCCTTGAAAATAACAAAATAATAACACTACTGAATTATTAATCATTGGAAGATTGATACAAACTGATGTGATGAATGAAATATGAAACAAGACAGAGAACAACCAGAGCAGCAGTATCGCAAGTTTGATAGCGCTGGCTGCCTACATAGAAGAGGATGACAAGAGAGAGAACTTTGAAATTATAATTTGGTTGAAGCTGGCTTGAGCATCACATGAATTGTACCACCACATCACTATTATTATCATGTTTAACCATGTAATAGTTCTCCCTCTTTCAGAAGGAATATGTTATTCACACTAATGCAGTGGTTCAAAAAGTGTGGTTAAAAAAAATGATCTGGGAGATTGAAACTAATTTGAAAAAGACAAAGACAGAAAAGAATCATAAATTATTTTTCACAAAAGTAAATTACATCATGGTAGCAACAACTTTTCTTTCATATGTCAATATATTGATTATACAAAAAAATAACTCTCCCTGCACTTAACATTTCTGGCTAAATTTCATCTGTGGTTATTCACAAAACAACTTGGCACTCTACCTGTCATGTATAGGTCACCGTCTGAGGAGACCATCCCACAATGGCTGTGGCCTGCTCCAACCTCCACGATTATCTTTTCCTTCAAATCTTCCACCAGTCTAGGACCTGTCATATCTTCTTCTGACCCATGACCAAGAACACCACGCTGTCCTCGGCCCCAAGACAATGTCTGTCCATCCACAGTCCAGGCAAAGGTGTAGTTATACCCACAGCTGACCCCTTAAAACATTAAATAACAAATTAGCTCAAACACTTACCTAAAATACTTTACTTTTGTACTGTACTTTCGGAGACAACTACATGAAAAAAACTATTTTCATGTTTTTCTATATGATCATTATATTCCCCATTAAAGTTTGTTCACTTGCTGGTGGTGTGCCCTGGGTAAAGGTAAGATGAAAGTTTAAGTTATCTGTTATCAGGAGAAACTTCCACCCACCCACAAAGTGGCAATTATTAACACTTATCAAAACAGATGGGCTTTGCCACACTGCATTGCATTTCTAATCGATATGGATGGATGTGAAAAAAGAAGACTACATTTCATGAGATACAGCACATATTCAAAAGGCAATAAAAGGTTTAAGTTTTAGCCCATCTCATAATATTACTTTCCACACCCTTTTTTTTTTTAATCATCAGGTCCTTACTCCCTCGAAACGTCGTCATTTTGAGCAGTCAATCATTTCAAGCTAATTAACATAATACATTTTTCCCCTCAAGTATGGCAATCCATTATAAACCCTACCTGATATCTTTAGGTCTGGCTGAAAAGGAATCATCCTTGGCACACCAACATTTTGGGGTCTTTTACCAGCAGTATCTGTGTCGCCACCGACAGCCTTGCTGTATCCCCATGAGTAAACTTGACCATTCTCTGTCACGCAAGCAGCATGCCAAAACCCACAAGATATCTATCGTAGATGGATAACCAATATATAGTATTATTTCAAACCTTTGGCTTAACGTCTTGGATTCTACAATAGTATGTCATTGCTTGTGTTACAATGTTGAGAGAGAGGGAGATAGAGAGATAGAGAGAGAGAGAGAGAGAGAGAGAGAGAGAGAGAGAGAGAGAGAGAGAGAGAGAGAGAGAGAGAGACAGAGATAAAAGAGAGAGAGAGATATATATAAAAGAGAGAGATAAAAGAGAGAGAAAGAGAGATACAAGGTTGAGGAAATTATTTGCAATATCAATAACACCTTGCATACATCAACCAAAGTTTTGCTCTTTGAGAAGACTTCAATACAACGCTATTTTATAATTCTCTTTCTCTCTGTTCTTTTTCTTATTTTTAAATCCAATCTTTTATTTCTACTGGCATACTTGCATTATATGTCTGCACACTAAAAAATTTATTTGTTGCCATAATTTTTATATCTTTACAGAATTTCTATTTGATATGTACTTATATAAGTTAATAAAATGTGTATGCTGTTGCCCGCTTTGGTATATTATGTAAATGGTACATGCAATACATTTTTTTCTGATTTGTATGGGATTTTTAAAGATATATACATTTTATTTTATTTTTCATGATCACGTCTGTACAAAAATTTCCGAAAGGATGAAATAAACAATAATAATTATTACTATTATTATCATTATTGTTATTGTATTTACTCACTTTAAGTTATATCTAATAACTTAAGAGAAATCAACATGCCTATTCATACTTTTTGCACTCTTGAAACATCAATGACTGATGTCAGAACACTACAGTTGACCTCCTCCATCCCTTGACCAAGACGACCATATTTTCCACATCCAGATGTGTAAAGTGATCCATCACAACATAGGACAGCTATTGAATGGCATGGAATGAAAAATTATAATTTGCTAATGTAAATACTGCTCATTGAACAAATTAAGAGAAACTCTTAAGCCAACTTCTTGAATTCTACATTTCAGGTCATTGATTAATAAATTATTTCTAATGTTTAGAAAAAAATATTACATGACATAACTCATCCTCTTCAATTCATAGCATGTAATCTTTTGAGTGCAGATGTTCCATTTGTAAATATTTTCTGCCTTCAATTTTGCCTAAATGGTACCTTTCTGAAAAAATAATTTTTCGACAAATATTTGGTTACAGTATTTATTTATTCATTATGTCCTATATTATTGCAGCCATGAATTGATCCCTTTTTCAAACAAATTGGTTACCCAAGCTTTTGAACAATGCCCCAAAAATATTCAGTTTGTGTTTTACTTTAAATGGCCGATCAAGGAGCAATCAATCATTCATTTAAAAAAGAAGTACATCAGACATCTAACATAATAAACATCTTTTTCGATGTCAAGATAAACTGATATCCGACTCATTTCATCATCATAATTGCAATTTTTTAAGAGGTAAGTAGCATCAAGACAGGACAATACCCTACCTGTAAAATGAGCTCCACAGCTAACGTCAACAACTGCTTCAAGTTTTCTACCACTGGCACATTTTTTCACCCTGCAGGGTACTAGCTGATTTTCTGTCTTCCCATTGCAAAGTTGACCATGTTTTCCTAGACCCCATGTATGTGCTGACATCATTTAAACCTAAAATACTCTGAATATGAAGGGATTGTGAAAAAAAATAATACAATGACAAATAGGAAAAGCGTTTTATCGACATATAATGTATACAGGCAGTTTAGAAAATGGGCTTAACCATCAGGTTTGTGCCGCAACCCTCTCTTTCGATGACTCTTCTGTATCTTTGTAGTCTTTGGCCACTTACAACCAGATTAGATTTAATAGTTTACTTATTTCACTTTTCCATTAAAGGTCTGTGATGAGGATGGGGGGAAAGATTGATTATATATATCGAAAAACAACAAAAACAGGACCTGCAGGTTGTGTTCAAGTGGTTTGGTCTGGAAAGGAAAATTTTCAATCAAAATGAACTGACCGTTGACCACGTCATAAACTTGACTACGCGCTTTGAGAATGGCATCGGTTTTTTGCTTGCTCGTTTGTTTCTTTGGTTTTTTGTTTGTTTGTATTTTTGTTTGTCTTGTTTTGTTTTGTTTTTTTGTTTGCCATTGTTTTGTTTGTCTTTTTGTTTTTCACACCCTTCATAGTCTTAAAATTCGATGAATGAAAATTTCAAGCTATCATAACTTTTGTTGTTTTTAAATTTATTTTAGTTTCGAGTTTATTGTTACCATCTCTGCATGATGGACAAAATTTATTCGGTGGAAAGCAAGTGTGTCCTGCATTGCACCAAGATGTGTGAGATGTGTTTGCGCCAGCTGGCTGCAATATTGATGTTCAGCATTTTCTTGGATAAGGCCACCCTGGAGTCATTATACTCTCCATAGAGTTTACTCCAGTATTCATACAGATACAGATACAGACCAGGTTAATAAATATAAATTGTGACTTTCCAAGACAAGCTTCAATTTAATTGGAATAACTGAGTAGGGGGCACACAAGACTAGTCGATTACTAATGGTAGTAGACATATATATATATATATATATCTTCCACATTGATGTACCATCTCTACCTCCTTGGGGCTGTTTGCCATGTTATACCTAAGGATTTTAATGATTAAAGGATACCTCGATAAGAGATTGAGTCCAAATTTGTAAACAAACAGTTAGTTAGGTCTAAAATACAAATACAGCGTTTATGTTTTATAAACATTGCTCTCATTTGTCATTTTACCTGTTTGGTGGATGAGGTGGATTGAGTGCTTAAATTTGTTCTTTTAGTACATTTTTTTGTTAAAATTTTTTTTTGGGGGGGTGCTGATAGTGTTTTTCTGAGGGAAGTGGTCAGTTTGGGTGAACTAATTTGATTATGTCATCGGTACCGTCCACGCCAGCAGTCCCAGCAGAGTCAACAGTGACCAGTGACAACGACAACTAAAATGGTACATTATAATCTACAACTTGGGAGTCCAACTGGAGTGGAGTTAATCTAGACGTCTATAGTCTATAGTCTATATATTATTTATATATAAATCTAAATGTGAAATAGTCTACCTTTGCCTTTACTTGTTAATAAATTACATGCCGATGTCTTCACTTCTTCTTTGCAAAGTAATGTAGTAGGATAACCAATAATAATAATAATGTAATATCCTGATAATAATGTAATATCCTAATAATACAGTAATAGAGTAATAAAAGGCTCTGAGGTAAATATAATATATTTTAGCTCTATTTATTATTTTCATCGTAATCGTTCATTAATCGCTCGTAATCGTTCGTGTTACTATACTATGTATATTTGTATGTTATTTTACTCATCATATTTTCGGGGGGGGGGGGGGGGGGTTTTTTAAGTTATAGTTTCAGATCAGATATGTGTGGCAATCCAGATCCACAAATATATCTGATCTGAAACTACAACTTTTTTTTTTAAATAAAAAACCCAAATTGAAATTATGATGAGTCAAATAACATACAAACATCTAGTAACAACACGAACGATTACGAGCGATTAATGAACGATTACGATAAAAATAATAGAGCTAAAATATACATTTACCAGGAGAACTCTTTTGTCAAGAATGGTTATAAATTTGTCGTCGCTGGGAAAACAAAATTTTAGCTATGTTGGAACTGGGAATGACCCGATGATTGATAAACGTCAAGCTTCATTTTGATAAGACAAGAGTCTCTGTGGAACTTAACCTCCCAAGTTCATTCAAAGATTATACGACTCTCTAGTCTCACAAATATGTCAGAAGCTGCAAAAGGAAACAGCGTAGAACAAAAGTCTCTAAGTCTAAGTGAATCCAACGGATCAGACGTTCATCAACAATGTGATGATGATGCCGAAGAAAACGATGCATTCCTATTTTGTTCTTACCTTGAAGAAGTTGAAGATCGCATCGAACACCTTCGGCGTCATGCAATTGCTTTGTCTCAAGAGAAGGAAAGTCTTCTGCTTGTTCTGTCACAACTCAAAGAGGAGAGTATGACCGGATCTCTATCGAAAGGTCAGTTTCCATACTAATCTCTCTAGATTGTCTAGATTCTAGATAGACATCATGTGAAAGTGAAAGTAAAAGTTGTGTCAGTGTCATGTTCTAAACTATAATTATTTAATAAGAACAATGATCATCATTATCGCCATCTGAAAAAGAGTATCAATTGTTAAAAGGTTGGTAGTATAACAGGTGTCATGGCCATGGATGGGTAAATTGTAAGCATTTCGGCAAAACAGTTGGCTAATGGCAATGGCGGTATGAGTTACCTATATTATGACTATGATGATTCACTATGATGATGACTATAACAAAGCACAATAGTGTTTTTATATAGGAATCCCATCCACAGGCAAAAAGCTGGAAGTAGGAAACGCAACAGTCAATCAAGTCAGTGAGTGACCGACGGTATAGCCGCGACTGTAGCTTGTAACTTCTTTGAATATAATTCCAAAAGTTTCCAGAGCTGAGGGTGGAAATCTGAGGCTACAATAATGTTGTCTGGTCCAGTTATGTGGAACTGTGTCAGTGTCAGTATGTTTCTTCTTGCACAAGACTTATATTTATATAGGCAGAGGCGCAGCAGGCTGATCCCCTGCTTGCCTTAAAAATCTTGATCCATAAAGTTAAAGTGAAGAATTTTCAGCTCTGTATTGGAATGTGAACCTGCTACTACACTAATGGCCTGGTACTGATTTGCACTTTTTGATCTGAATGGATTTTATCAGGGTCTGTACATTTATACTTTCTACCTTGTACTTGTACACTGTTTAAGTATAGTTCTACAGGGGAAACAGATAACAATAAAAAATGTGGGATAGTATCTGCAACACCAATGTCAGCATGTCTGCAGTAAAATGAAGCAAATGCGACAAGTGGGTGTATCGAAGGTGCAGTGGTTTGAAGAAGTTGCCGAAAACCAATACTTCATTCACATGTGACAAGTGCCTCCATGTCCCGTCGATGCAAGCGTCGGACAGTGCAATGTTGGACGTCAGCATTGAATCCGTCGACACATTTCAATATCTCAGAGACATGCTCGGTAGAGGCAGCAGGTGTCGGGATGCTATCATGGCCAGAATAAGATCGGCATGGAAGAGCTTCCACTCGCTGCTACCCGTATTGTCTGATCGGCTCATCCCACTGTATAAGAGAGGAAGAGCGTAGGGGACATCTTGTGTGTACGCAGTACTCTATTATACGGCTCCGAAACGTGGGCCCCAACCAGCAATGACGAACAGCGTCTCGAGGGAACGGAAGGTCAGATGCTGAGATGGATCTGCAATGACCGGACGTCCTCGGTAGACAAGCTTCCACGTCGGCTTGGTGTTGGAGATTTCACCTCCCAGATCCGAGAAGGAAGGTTGAGGTGGTACGGCCATGTTCACCGGATGCAAGAGGATAGAATGCCAAAGAAGATATTATCGCACGATGCGCCATGTTGTCGACCCCGCAGTAGACCGAAGAAACGTTGGATTGACAACGTGAAGCAGGACATCGCGTCGTCTGCAGCCATTGGAGCGGCTGACCCGTCGAACAGAAGAGAGTGGAGAGCGGCCATCAAGAAGTGGACACCGTCGTAACCCCTCAGTTGAGGGAAAAAGACGATGTTAAACAAAGAAGAAAAAGGATGTTATTTTCATAAATAATATAAGGAAAAGCCATATATATATATATGTATGGAAATAATATTAATGAAGAGAAAACCTTTGAAAACATTTAGCTCCTATTTTAGCAATGAAATGTTAAACTTTATTTATTTTTTGAAGTAATAGTATAGTCTGGAGCAACAATACTAGTTATTTTGCTAATTTTTTACCAACATCTTCAGCTTGTTGAAATTCAGAGAGTTCTAGGGAGAAAAAAATTATGTTGAAAAGCATTTTATATGCTTTTATTTGATTAGCCTTAGATGGTCTATTTCGTTGTTGCATCATTATTATTTTTTTTATTGAAAATTTTTTGGAAATTCTTTTTGAAAACTTGTTGTTTTCCAGTTACAGTAAAAGATCTGGCTTTTCATAACATACATTGTTTACTGTTCATGCTGTAGCCTTGAATGTCAATAATAGTTAATTATTTTGCAAATCAAAAGCCTGAAGTCTTCTTTTGGCCAGACAAATATCAACACAGATACAATTTATTTTCATAAAAGAATTTTGGAAACAACAAGTTCATGTTGCAAGATTTTTTTTCAATGTTGTTGCTTACGTATCCCCTGACAACAAACAGAATGAAAGGATTCAATTTTTAAAATATAACTTTCAACTATTGACTATTCTGTTGAATTGTGGCTGTCTTTGATTTATCATGTTTTTATTCATTAAAATTGTCCTTATGTTTTCCAGATGAATTTCAAGATATCTGTGTCAGCATGGACAGACTACGGACTCGTTGCCATGCTGTTAACATTGAAGTAAAAACAATTCGCTCACCTGAGCAGGAGCAGGCTTATTTAAAAGTGTGTACTTTGGTTGATGAACTCGACAAATGTTGCTCTCTCACCGATAAAAACATTGATGCTTTTAAACGTGCAAAGTCTTACTTGAATGCATGTTCATCTGATGCAACAGAAAATGGAGCTATAGACTTTAAATTCCAGGGCATGATATTAGACTGTGTGATAGATGATCAAAAAAAATTTCGCCATCGTCTGGAAACCATTGTAAGAAACAATTTTCAACCTACTGAGAATTCATTGAGATCAAGACCGTTCGAACGTGATGAGAGTTGTATCAAGCCTTCAGCAATTGCATCGGCCGTAAAAGTAAACCCACATTATGATTATGCTGACGTTGATAATTCATCAACAGAGCTGCAAGATAATCATGTCTGCACAGGAAATCCGGTTTTAGCAGAAACCACTTTGGAAGGTGGTAGTCATCAATGTGGTGGTTTGGGAAATGAAACTCCTGTCTCTATTGCGCACGATCATTCCAATGGAGGGGCTAATGGTAGTGGTTTACCATTGGAATTTCCTTCAACAAAATCTCAAAGAGATGTTGATAGTTAATGCTCAAGATGACCAGCTTAGTTTCCTGTGATATCAATTATGAGATTTGTTATATTTTACCATATTATATATATTTGAATGTAATGAATGAGGTATGATTATAGTTTCTTCTCAACAGTGCTAATTTAGTGCACATTGACATTTGGACTGGCACTGGCAGTGACGACAAGTTCCCTAGTCTGTTGACTGTTTCCCTCTTGCTACAGTTACAGCTATCAAACTTTCAAACGCGAAGTTCCATTTTTTTTCAAACCCCAGTGACCACTTTCTTGTATGTCCTCAGGGTTTAGGTAGGTAGAATCATATGTATGCTTAGGAAACTCAACTCTATTTCCATATACAGTAGAACTCTGACTCAACGAACACCTTGCATTCAGCGAACAGAAAAATTTCCGTTTTTTTTTTTTTCCTTCATTGACTTAGGTAGAATATATTTTATCCAACGAACTAATCTCAGACCCAACCTCGGTTCCAACGAACCAGAAGGGTAGGCAAGCTCACAAAAGATTGATAATCTGCTTAGACATCTACTAGAAATTCGAACTACAAAAGGTCTGCTGTCGGCTGACAAGAAACAAAACTATAGAAATGTACCGCAGGCAACGAGGTCAATGTAAACTGTTTACTAGAGTAACATCTTCAAGTCATGCTCTTTTTTTATCCACAAGTGAGGTGATAGAAGAAGTAACAGCATGTTTGTGTCCCTCGATTTGTTTGTCTAAAAAAAAACTTTTAAAAAACTCATCATTAAAAGATGAAGCATGGTTCAAATTCGGGACCTTCAGTGTCAGTGGCTGAACACTCAACCACCCCACCACTGCATCGACCGGGAGGGAAATGAAGTCCACAACAGTGCTTTCTTTTTTTATTATAATTCCCAGACCTGATTCCCCCCCCCCCCCCCCTTCCCCTATGCTTGATTGAGAAACCACTAAAATGTTTATGTTATCTCTTGTTTTAAGTCGATTAGATTATTGTAATGCTCTCCTTGTTGGTTGTCCTAAATACAAATGATAGATGGATTACAAAGAGTATGAAATACAGCAGCTAGTTTAACAACTTTAACAGAATCATATGAACACATATCCCCTGTCCTGGAAGACCGTCATTGGATGCCAGTTGAGTTTCATATTGATTTCAAAATTTTATGCTAAGCTTACAGATGTTTTAAAAACATAGCTCCAATTTATCTTAAATGAACGTTTAGAATTATACAAACCAGGCTGATTGCTCAGAAGATAATCAGATGCTCTGTTGATGTTTGTTAAGCATACCATGTAATTAAACATTTTACAACAAATCTTTTACTTTTAGTACATCAGCTCCCATTGTATGGAATGAACTAAGTTATAATTCTAGATTTTTCTATTTATTTAAAAAACTGATTTTTTTCCAGTGTTTTTGAAAGTTAGTTTACTGATTGTAACTTTTACTTTCTTATTCACCCTCAGTTGTCCTCGATGTTTAAAAATCTATTTTGTATTTTTAACCTTATTCTACATGCTTTGTTTTATATAATAGTAATACTGTCATTGTGTAAAGCGCTGCTGGGCACTCCAGGGAGGAAGTTGAGCGAGGGTTATATATATTTACTAGAAAAAAGAGGGGATGCATCACCTTTCCTGCTGCACTGATGCAGACTACAATAGTAACACCTTCCTTGTAGTCACTAGTGTGGGAATTTTGTACTCATCCATATTCCAGATATCCAGGGTCTGAGGCTCTTGTCTTTGATAGGCCAGTTTAGGTCATCAATGTAGACCATCAGATTGACCTTACTTATGAGGTTGCAGCATTTCAGTTTCAGGTTGCGGAAAGCAACCTGCGAGTATCGTTTGTGGGTTTTTCATCTTAAGTATTTTTCACCTGGTATTATTTCATTACTATATCAATGCCCTCTCTCTCTCTGTTTTACAATACAATGTGTATGCACATTTCATGAGTGCGAATGCGTTGTGAAAGAGTAATTTTGCATTGGCAAATAAATTAATTCTATCTTCGTTTGTTGATATCATTAATTATAACATTGATTACACTTTGACAGGAATGAAAATAACAAACCATAGACAGCTTACCGTATATTTGTATTATTAGGATTAGGAGTTCATTTTTCCCTTGCAAAAGTAGACATTTATCAAAACAATGCAGTGATAATGAAATATCAGCGCTATAACAAAACTCAATTGTTTTGGGGTTGGTGGTTTGGTTTTTTTAAATTGGGCTCGGGCTATGTACATTCAAATGGGTCCTTCAAATGCCATTTTTATATTGTCAGTGTCACTCGTCCTGATTTCCATTAAATTGATAATTCACAAACGTTACTATCTTGCATTTACATACTATTATTATCATCAATGCCTCCCCCTCCCGGTTTTACAATGTGTCTGCACATGTTGCAAACAAGTAGGCCCTATGTTGTGTTGCGAGAGAGTAATGTTTTTCATTTTGCCATGAATTTGATATTGTTCTTTCATTCTCTTGTAAAGTCAATAAATGTTTTGGACGGTTTAAGAGTGTTGCAGTTAATTCAGTGTTTTATGAAATGACAGACATGACGTTCTGTTTGTTTTGGGTTTTTTATGGATTAGGGTGGAAGAGAAAATGAGGTTTTACTTCCTTGTTCTCCATCATTGACAAGGGTGGGCAGACTGACGTAGTCTTACTAGACTTTGCAAAAGCTTTCGACAAAGTGCCCCATCAGCGTCTACTTGACAAGCTCCATGCGACAGGAATAGACCAA
>JARDUL010300351.1:0-13660 GCA_030265205.1 Dirona pellucida | reverse complement strand
TATATATATATGAATATATATACCTATACACACACACACATACACACACATAATATGTATATAACTATTGACATTAGTAGTGCGCTTTGATGTCCGTATTACATAACAACGATTCAATACAACGCATATCGACAAACGATGCTATCAAACAATGACGTCATTTGTGACGGAGAACCAAAGTAAGACAACAGCAGCGTTCGATAATTAATTAGAAAGGGGCGGTAGAAAAACACTTCCGGTCGTAGCCATTGATGCTGACTGACATATTTTCGTTTCCGGGACCCCAATGTTAAATTGACATAATCTAGGTGCGATTCAGTGCAAAATTAGCGCCCAGTGACTTTTGTCTATCTAGAATCAGCAATTTGATAATGGTGATAAAACATAATAAAATGAATAAATAAATGGCTAAGATATTATAACAATGATGATGATGATGATTTGGAATTTTTGATTTAGTTTGTTCCCGGAAGTTGCAAAGATGTTTACATCAACATCATCATCATCATCATCATCATCATCATCATCATCATCTGCATAGGCTACCAATACATATAAAGTGATAAAATGAATAAATGATAAATTAATCAATTCACATTATTTATCCCAGGAGGAAATTTGTCTCTAGGGTATATTCCAAGGGAAGACCGGAATAACCCAGGCGTCAGCCGCAGTGCAGCGCCGCAAATTGGGATCAAGGTATTGAGAAAAAATCCGGTGTTTCCACCAGGATTCGAACCCGCGACAGCTCGAACCAAAGGCGAGTGACTTAACCACTGCGCCACCGGCTCACCCCATAGATACAGCTTCAATATTTGAATAGGAATCCAAACGTGGCTATTTTTGTGTTGTGACGTCAATCATTGAAGCTAATTATGTTCACTTTTAGTCCAGATCTCTGACATTTTCAGCATCAATCACAGGACGACCAAAGTCAGACTTCCGACTCGATTGGTAGTGTGATCAAGTTTCGCCTCTTTGGTAAAATTCCCATAGTTTCTATAACTGTTGGGTGAACATTTGAGGCTACACAATCATGTTGTCTGGTCCAGACAAGAGTAATATTGAACCGTGTATTGCTTCTTGTACCAAACAAGGTTTATTGGCACAATGGGCTGATCCCCTGCTTGCCTAAAAAATCTTGATCCATAGATTTCCCAGCTCTGTATCAGGCCATGTGTACTAGAGGGGCACAGACTTACGCTTAACCTGGATACGTTTTACCTGGGTCTGCGCACCGATGCCCTCTGAATCTGCCCTGTACATTGTCCTCGGCCAGACACAGAGCTGGTCCCTACACTGTTTAATTACTGTACTATAGGGAACAGATAACAAACAAACAAGATAGTTTCGTTGAAGGAAGAGTTGCTGTGTTTGAGGTTTCTTATCATTAACCCACTCGTGCTTTGGACACGTTTTGCGACTGTGTCGATATGGGTTGACAAAAGGACAATATTGTTAGAAGGTTTTCCCCAGCAACTTGACCTTGCTATTCGGGAAGTACCGAAAACAACTCATGAGATTTCATATTCACCATTGGAAAGTTGCTTGGTCACGGTCATTTTTACTCACAATAGAACGACCTCGGTGAAATGGAAAACCCATCCAACGGTTTTAACCTATTTAAGCGAGTTACCAATGGTGATACCGATACGAGGGTTGTCCTGTTGTTGGTTTTTTTTTGTGTGTGTATGTATGTGTGTGTGTGTGTGTGTGTGTGTGTATGTGTGTGTGTGTGTAAGTGAGTGTTTGTGGTTTTTCTTTTTTTTCAGTATCAACGAGCTGATGCATTGTAAAAAAAAGGGTTACGAGAACGTTTTCCATTGAGAATGTGAAAGGCTGAATGTGTTCCATAATATGTATTTTAATTCGTAAACACTCCACAAATACAAGGCGTCAAATTATGCCAAAGAAACACATTTTTGCTGAAGACAGCTGGGTTCATGATATATAACTTTAAATATTATTATAACATACTTGTTTTTTAATAGACCTTGAAGATACGTATTTACATAATATATATTATTCATGTATTATTATTCATTTCAATACTATACTGTGATGCTCCATATAAGATAATAAGATAATACTTTATTTTCATCCCATTAGGAAAATTTGTTTTACAGACGAGTATAAAAATTTCAACATGTATGTTATACGCATAAGATATGGAACATCACAGTATAGTATTGAAATGAATAATAATACATGAATAAAATACATAATAATATGTAAATACGTATCTTCAAGGTATATAAAAAAAAACAAGCATGTTATAATAATAAATAAAGTTATATTATCATGAAAAAAGAGACCATTGTTGTGGGTTAAATAAAATTCATTTATAATGTAACTATGGTTTAAGAGCCTAGTGCCATACGCTAAAAAAGATTTTAAATGTCACTCCCTCCTTGTACTTATAGAAAGGAATCTGTAGCTGCGTACAGATTTTTTAATCTGGCTGTTTAGGGGATGAGTAAGGTCATTCATAATTGAGGAAATCTTATGCGTAGAACATACATGTCTGTACTGTAAAACAAATTTCCCTAATGGGATAAAAATAGGTATTATCTTTTAAGTAAACAAATAAACAAAATGAAAGTGAGACAAAACAAGGATAGAGAAATAGAGGGAGAGAGAGAGAGAGAGAAAAAGAGAGAGAGTAAAAAAAAAACTTCACCGAATTGAAAGCCCCCAGGGAGGATCGAACTCCCGACCCCTGGTTTACAAGACCAGTGCTCTAACCACTGAGCTATGGAGGCGTTGTCAGTTTGAGTATCATTAAAGTATATAATTTAGACAATGTTTTTTTGCGAAACGCACTTTTTTTTATTGTTGATTATTCTTGGGTTAAATCAGATATATAATTTGCTTAGTGGATAATTAGTTTGTTGAACATCCGTACAAATATCCCTTACAATTTTCACGCCACGAAAGTAGTAATTATAGTTATAGTAATAATAGTATAGTCATAGTTAGTTCCATGGGCGCTATTTTGTTTCATTTTGTGACAATTAGTCTATGCACTACTATCAATGTGTTATTATATTTCGTTTACTTGCAAGACGCATAATAACTAAACCGAGTCATAATTATATGCTATATGATGAGTGCGAGGGGTCGTGTGTTGAAGTTGGGGAAGGGGGGAAGAATGCCTCGTCGCTATATAGACTATAGATAACTAAAATATTATGAAGTTACTAGATAGATAATCCACATCCAATACAAATGTAACTTGTAGACCGACCAATATAAAAACCTTGCTGTCACATTGCTGACCATTCGTGTTAATGCCCTTTTGTTTTGGTCATCGAACATAGACATTGTCCTTGGCGCATCATAATAATAATATCATTATTACATTACATTGAAAATAATCCATGCATCCTATAATAGTCTAACTCATTTGCATAATTTATTGAGATTGACGAGTTCGTGGTGATTACAAAAGTAGGAATAAGCATTTATGGACAAAATATAAGGTTCGTTCTTCACATATCATATTCATAAACTGAGATTAAATTGCTCCTGTCTAGTTGATATATTAATAAAACAAATATAAACTACAAAAATGAGTCTTTCCATTATATAATTTACTTATGGAATGAAAATTTCGTTGTTCTACACTTTTTGTGTGCCTATAATTTTTCCCATGCAAGTTTTTACTTTACTAAGATTACAACACCACCAAAGGCCAAACAACATGGCGTCAGTGCTGATGGGCGGATTGTCGAATGGAAAAGTTTTGGCTTACTAGTGCTGTAAGTGCTTGCCTGGACCGTCGACAAACAGCTCATATGATGCATTAAGAAGCTGTTCGTGCCGAGCAATAAAATTATTTTACATAATTCCATTATTTTGTAAATGATAAATAAAAGAATTCTAACTTGACGATCCGCCTTCATCCGCTTTTACTTTTCCCTGCTTCTCTTCTCTTGTCCCGTATCATCACCACCCTATTTCACACTTTTGTCTTTGCTTTCCTCTGCTTTCACATCGTGTAGCAATTTGCAATCATTTTTGCATAGATAAACCACATTTGAGCGCAAACGCATGTAGCGTAAACACACACATATGTCATAAACCCAATCGCAGACGATAATTAATAATAATAATAACAAACTAAGAAAAGAAGTGGGATTATAAACAAAGATGGGCATGGGGTGTGGCATGTTTCTGACTCCAGAACTTATAATCATGTCCATTGCTACCTCAAATTTATGAGAACAAATTGAAGAAAAAATGCTTATTGATGAAATCATATGAGATGTGAGTAAAGTGTATCTGAAATATTCTGAGCTACATTTTGAAAACCCCTCCAGAACTGGAACAAGGGACATTACTTGCATAAAAAAACAAATCTTGTGACTGGCTTTGATAGACTTGGTAGTGATGAAGAATTGTTGAGATACTTTTTTGTTTAAAATCTGCAAAACTATAGTTTTTATTTTTTGGCTTGTCACTGAAAATTGATTAAAAGAAAGTGATTAGTTTTCATTCTCATAACTAGTAAATAGGGAATTTTAATTAGGCTACACTACTACTAGTACTACTACTACTAACTAGTGTAGGTAGTGTGTAAGCAGTAGTAGTGGAAGTAGTAGACTTCATATTTATTATAATTATAACATATATTCATAATACCTATATTTTTTACAACAATGATACAAATTGCCAACTCCAGAAATTGAGAATGCAGGAAAAATATATTTTGGAAAAACCAGATAAGCCAATATCAATAAATAACTTAATTTTAAACTATCTCGGCCCATTGTCCAACTCCATGTTTCACCATTGTCATCATAGTATAGCATACGCTCACTTTTGTAATACTTCACATTACATGAGACAAAAAGCTGCCATGCCTTTGAAGAGACTCTTATTTAATCTACTTGTCTACAAGTTTTCTATGATCATGATCAATTCTTGACACTGAAACTGAAAGGTAAAAAGCAAAAGAATGGGGGAGAAAAAAAGGAGAAGTGTAAAAGTATTGCAGGACTAATTTATAGTGTTTAATAAAAGGCAAAATTATATTGTTCTCCATACTAATACTGTCTAGTTCTATGCTACTACATGATCAGTTATTGATGCATTTTTTTAAAAGGTAATAATTGGAAACATAATTTAAATTATTTATAAATAATGTATCCATCACATAGTTTCTTCAGTCTCATTTGCCGTATTAAGAGAGTGTATGTAATGTTTTGAAGTCTTTATAAATAATTTAAGTTCAAACCTTTCTCTGATTTCTCAGGAAACATGACCTGAAGAAATCAAACATTCCTGCTCTATATTAATTTATATTATGGATTTTAAAAACATTTTGAGACCAATATATATGAATAGAGATGTGATATCTTTAAAAAAAATATCTGGAGTCTGGCGACTCAATTCAACACTTGAAATTGAAGCAATAAATAGATATATGGTTTATTTTTTGTTTGTTTCTTGTGTGAAGTAAATAGATTTGTTTCGACTCCCAAGATAGAAATTAGAAACCCATGAATTCAGCGAATGCTATTTTGATTTTTATGAATTACTTTGCATGCTCTACTTTATACTTTATCTTCTAAGCAGCGCTTAAGTTTCTCTAATTTTTACTAAATCTTAATTCCATAGGGAGTAGACACTCGCTGAGAAGGAATTCTCTCGAATCTCAAGACTTCTTTACAAAAAATCTTCCAACATGATGGCGTCTCATATGGAAACATCAGTAAATCCAGTGGCGTCGTCTGGACTTGCCAACCCAACAGGGTCATCGCATCTTCACATTGACACGTCCATTTCATCTGCACAAGGAATCATCAACAGTAATCATATCTCTCGTCAAAGCTCCCAGGGCTCTAACTCAGTGACTTGTTCTCCAGGGTCGCCCATGTCACCAGATCCAGTTCACGACCTCCCACCAGAGTTGCTGCAAGCTGGCTGGAGAAAGTTTTGGAGCAGGCGAGAAGGGCGACCGTATTATTTCAATAAAGTCACAAATGAATCTCTATGGGAAACACCTACTTTGGGGTTGGCTGTGAGTTTTTTAAATTTTATATTGTATGTTTCTTTGAGTTTAATGATTTAATAATAATAAAATTATTATGATATTGATACCAATATATTATAAATATAGGTAGAGTCTACATACTTATATTATGAGCTTATATGGTGGAATTGATATATAAGTATTCCCCCCATAAAAATCTATCATATATATATAACTCTACTTTGCGACAACTATTTAATTCCTTGTGGACAAAATAAAGTCAATTTTATAAATTATTATTATGTTTTTGAATATTCTGCATTCCTCACACCACTAAGATCAATAGCTATCTGTTTTACTATTTATTTATATATATATATACCATTATTTGGTTGAGATTACACATTGAACAATGACAATGTCATAATAAATATGTTTATTTTTCAGAATATTTGTCTTAGATTTAGATTATAATTAACTTCTGAAAATTTCACTGTTTTTTTTCAGCATGATCCTTTAACAGACCCTCTCGGCATAAACACAGATTCAGATGTTGCCACCACAGCCCCAGTCCCAGGAGCTTTGGACAAGAGACTAAGTCGACCCAGTACAGAGATTGTCCCTACGACCATAGCCGCGAAACGAAGAGCAAGTGCTGAGTTGTGTGCTGGTAGTCCTTTGAAAAAAGCCCAGTTGAATTACAAGTAAGTTTGTGATTAATGTAGCCAAATTGTCTTTATTCCATTCCGCAATATAATTTCATCCTGCTTTTTTCTTTCAGGTCTATCTTTATTCTTCATCATATGTGAAGTATAATATATTGTAAAATGAGTATTGTTTTATATTTAAAAATGTTAAAAGCATATGAATACCAAATCACAGTGAAAGAAATAGGCATGCACAAATATGGCTGTAAGGGAATTCAGGGGTTTTAAAGAGATGTGTGTATGTAAATACTATGTATATATGTTGTATATTATATAATATATATAATATGAATAATAGCGTATAAAGGTGTCAAAACACAGATTATACTTTCATGTTAAATAATCTAATGCTGTGATGTAAAAATGACATGAAGTGTCTTTTACTTAAATTAGTTTCAATAGAAATTAGGCGTTTACTACGTTCAGAAAATGTGATGGATAAATAAAGAGGGTGTGTCATCAGTTAAAATCCTATGTAGTTTTGTTTAAGCAAAATTTGGTTGTCAAGTCACAAAGGGATGTGAGTTCTTGTGTGTGTTTGTTTGCCCTTTTAATTACTTTATTGAGTTTGTCTTTTATCTTTACTTAAGAGATGCTATTACCCCACGCCGAAATACAGAAAGACAGAACGCTCTCAATTGTGACTCTATAAAAAGTGTTTTATTAAAATTTTGTCTACTTTGAGCTTGCTCAATTTCCTAATAAGATACATTCTTTTATCAACTTTATTAAGGATGTTTAAAGTTTTTATCGCACCAATCGACAAACTTGTGTATTGTAGTTTTGTAATTACTATCATTAGAGTTTGTTATAAGACCCTGAAGTGAGGTGTCATCTGCATAAATGAAAATGTACACCTCAATGTAGCAATAAAAACCTTAAATATTCTGAACTGTTGTGATGTTTTAGTTGACTGTGGATGGCGAGTAATTTGTTGATTTTCATAAAGTCAAAGTAATTGATTTGAGGTTGTATGTTGTAGACACGGATAAAATAAACTGTGATTAAAATAATATAGTAACATTTGTACATGAGAAAGAGCTGTTGTTGTTAGCAGTCAATGATGTGTGACAGCTGAGCATCGTGGTGGTATTGATACATGTTGTCTTCGGCTTGTTAGCATTAAAAAGATGATCTTTGTATAAATTACCAGTGTATAAATGTCAACATTATATTGTAAACATCTGTTAAATTTAAGGGGTTTTTTTATCGAAAAAAATTTTGGTTCATTATTGCTTTTGGCTTGCTGATTCAGATTGTATTTTTACATTTATGAATACTCTTTCTGTTCCTTCAGACCGTTTTGGAATTTTGACATCCCAACCAATGTCGCCATCAAAGAGCGTGCTCCTCTCAATTTATTTCCCCCACATCCGGAGACAGAGATGTTGAGAAATGCTATGATTGTGAAATTGAGGGGAAAATATCAGGAACTGTGTTATCAGAGAGAAGGTAAATAGATCTGAAGTTCTGCATCTATCTGTATCATTACATCAAATTTAATCTGGCCCTAGTTAACTTTGTTTCGCCACTTGAATTATAGTTTATAAATAGTTCCTGGTATTTTGTTTTTAAACCTGCAATTTACTTGCGATTGCTTTGATATCGGTATCATATTATTAGGAAGAACACAGTTATTACTACTAATTAATTAAATAGTCTAGTATAAGTACTTGGTCGACTCCTTGTCAGCGGTAATTAGTTAGGGTATCGTAATTTATACTTTCTGTCTCTTTCAAGAACTGATTTGTGAAAGCAAATTACTATTGCATTATTTCATTTCCTTTTCAAAAATTTCCCTCTGGTAAGTATTAGTTTTTAGCAATGAAGTGAAGGCAATTTTCAGAACAACGTAACATGGCTCATTTTTTATAATTTTTATGATTTAAAACTATTTAGGAACCTCAAGGAGTGTCAATTTTGAATATAGGGTGTTTGCTGAGAAAAAAGTTTGAGAATCGCTATAGAAGCGTTTTAGATAACAACTATAAATTACAATACTAAATATGGTGAGTATTGATCAAAATATTATTAGATCTGATGTTTCATTGACTGAATGTTCTGGATATGGTTTAGAATGCCATATATAGCTTGTCGTGGATCATATTTGAAATTTATGATATTTATATATTATTATTGTTGTTATTATTATTATTATTGTTGTTGTACAGTGTAGTTATTGTAGTTATTACTTATTATGACAACTATTATTACTCTTTCTTAGGAATTAATGCACCCTTCGACTCATTCAACCGTTGGCTATTAGAGAGGAAAGTGTCGGATAAGGGGAAAGACCCACTTTTGCCATCAGAGTGCACACCAGAACTGTCTCAACAAATGATGCATGAGATCATGAATGATATTCCCGTCAAACTGGTCAAGCCGAGACTCTCAGCTGATGCCAGAAAACAGCTGTTCAAGTATGCTGAGGCGGCCAAAAAGATGATGGACACCAGGTAAGTACAATCATCTCTACACGTCTTAAAATTGTCTTTACAATTTCAAATGTGTTTAGATTTTTTACCCGCAAACCTCCACCTACTCGCCCTAGTTATATATAATATATAATATGTTAAATGTCTGTTGTCTAAGCTGATGCCTAATTATGAACCCTTTGCATGGAGTGGAGAAGATTCTATCTGTTTGGTTTCGTGGACCTTAATGATGAATTGTGGTTTATGTGGTGCAGTTTAGTGCACATTTCCCACCAAGATATTTATGTCTATTTAGAATCAGCAATAAATGACATTGAGTGGGAACTAAAATTATTTCTTCCTCGAAGCTAAGATATATCTCTTCGTCATCTGCATAGGCCCAATATTGATGTAGAGTGAGATTTTGGGTGCTTGTGCAAGTCGAAGCCTCTTCACATAATTGAACAAAGGCCGACTGTGAGAACAATGAAACTTTTATGAAGTGCTTTCAGTCTTGTTATGTATGACTCCATAGCCATTTCAACATAAGCACCATTGGCGATTTAAAAAAAAATCATCCAGTCAATGTGACAAATGCCTTCACAAGGCACTTCAAAGAAACAGCAGTTTCAGTTTCGTAATAAGACAGTATAGTGAGTAGATGTATCCCCGCAACCCTACCTTGCTATTTGTGAAGAACCAAAAGAATCATGAAATTCTTTATTTTATTCACCTTTGGTGAACATTAATTGGCAAATCCATATTTCTGCATTGTTTGTTGCTGTATGTTTCTATTCATAGTAAAATAACCTTTGGAAAATCCAAGCTGTTTTCACTTGTTTGAAAAGAGTACAGTTGGTCACTTGTAGCCGCTGGTATGGCAAAATCAAAATCTAATGAGGGCATGATGAAAAAAGCAGCGAGTTGCTCACCTGCCTGTTTTGCATTTGTGATCCAAAGAGTTTCTAGCTCTATTTTAGCACAGAACTAGTCCCATGCCTGTATTCAGATGCTGTACTAATGGGGATTTGTAGAAGAAAGAAATTTAGTCATTTATTATGGACCTTGTTTTGTTGAGATTTTGCAAGTGCTCAAATCATTGATTTCGATAGCCTTGTTATATTATTATTTGTTTGTTCGTTGAGCTCTGAAGGGTGCAAATATGACAAAATGAAAGAAAATCCAAATGTCAATGAGGACTTACACCACTCATCACCTAACACATAGCTAGAAAGCTCAGCATCAGGAATTAAAGACGAGCAGGTGATGAGCCCGCTGTGTTGTATTATTATTATTATTAATATTATTATATTTTTTTTCAGGAAAGCGTCAGTAGAGTGTCGGAAGGCTGTGAAATTACAAGTAGAAGAAGCATTTTCTTGGTTACGACGGACCAGGTCTGCCTCATACAACGACTACCTCGTAAGCTCTATTCTTATCTCTTTGTAAGGTTTTTCAGGTATGCAGGGGAGGACCGAACCTGATGCTGAAAAGTGTCAAAAGTTTTAGTTAAGAAGGAAAGACTTATCTAGAGATTTTGAGAGAAAAAACTTAGCAGCTGGGGTTCAAACAAATATCTTCTTATTACAACTGACAATTTTGTCATCGAGAAAATTAATTCTTTTTGTCCGTCCTGAAATAATCAATTGCATGGCTGCCGACATGTTTATATCTTTATTCAAATGCCAGCCATTTTCCCAGTGGCTTGCTTGTTTTGATTTTGTGTGGATTAAAATTTTGCCAAGTTCTACCGTCTACCCAGTGATGAGAGGTGTTCAGTTTGGTTCTGCCCGCACTCGTTTGTCTGTCCTACTGCATGACTGCCCCCGATAATATCTGTAACTGGGTTCTCATTCACACACTTAAGTATAGAGAGGAAAAAATGTGTAAAAGGTCTTTCCCAAGGACTCAACATCGGTAGCTTCTGCCAAGGATCTAAAAAATTTGAGGAACCGATGCCATTTTAATGTTGTTTAATTTATTAGAAGTTTTGAAGAGACACACACTTGGAATACTTGGATGAGAAATAGATTGGATACTTAATTGATTCAGATTTCAGAATGGCTAGGCATGCTTGGAAGGATAAAAAAACCTGAAATGGTGCTGCTCATGTTGAGTCTTTGTGTCGCATGTTTAGGTTGTCAAACAGTTTCAGACTATTTTTGTGGAGGGTCATCTAATGGCCTGTCTCCCGCAGTGGCTCTAGACTGCAATTTATGGCTAAGGCCTTATTTATCTATTAAAATCGCCGGATGAATTATCCAGTGGTTGTGGACGGCATGTGAGCATCTGTTTTAAGATGTTCTTTCCAGTTTTGTTTTTTTCTCATCATAGTATTTCTACCTTTGTTTTTCAGGAACGTTTAACTCATCTCAAAAGGCAATGTCAGCCTCGACTTTATGAAGCAGCTGAAGAATCTGTCAAGGGAATCTGTACCAAAATCTACAAAATGTCATGTGAAAGTGTTCTAAAAGTTACCGAAAAAACAACAGAATTATTTAAAGAGCACAACATTGCTGGTAAGTTTGGGATTAGTAGATTAAGATGTGGTTTTGTTTTGTTATCCAAATTATCCAATGCTGAGCATTGGTTATCCAGTTGATATATTTGTCAGTTGATATCTATCTTGATTAATAAAATTATGTTGTCACTGTAGGCACTCCTTTGATTTTGTTTGTTTTTTGCTTGTGTTAATTTTTAAAAAGAATTTTATCAAAGAAACAAAAAATGAAAGAGAAAAAAAGGAACATAAAAGATTGGGTAAGTCAGACAGGTGTAGTGACTGGAAATATTGTGTTATCAGCTACCATGTGCAAATTTGGGTCTCTTAGAAGAGGAATCTGATGTGCATGGGTCTGTCATTTGTTATATTATATAATATTGAGTTGGGTCTAGCACTATAAAGCAGTATAAATGATTAATATGATAATAACATATTAAATCTTTTTTTTTTAAACAGAGGGTCAGCCATATCCAGAACCAGCTGTCCCCAAGCTGACCTACTGCTATGCTGTCCAGTTGAGTATTCCATCACCTCGTCTCCCAGTGGTGGAGAGGGTCATAGAGAACGATGTGGCCCAGCTACGTTACAAAGGCGATATGATGAAGATGAATGTGGAGCATTTCTGGAAACTGGTAAGTACCAACCAAAGTTCTTTGATAGAAGTCTTGAGGCCCATAGTACCAGTGATTATCCCAGTTTCCATAGCGTGAAGCAGATAGAGTGACAATATCCTTTGTGCTGCTTAAGGGTGAAAACCCGTAAAGTACGTCCTTTGGCCTGCCGCAGGTGCAAGTGATGTGGTACTTTGGCTTCTAGCTTAAATTGAAGCATTTTAGCAGCATTGATAAAACTTCCAGTAGGTTAAAGAGGATGTTGATGCTTTTTAAAATAATTTTCATCCTGTTATCAGGATTCAATTATTTTATTATTTTGTTTAATTTTTTATTTGCATGTATCTTTCTTTGTAGTGTGAAAAGCACAAAAAATGCAAATGAATAAAGTGGAACTAGAATTAAAGTCAGTATTGTGCACTTTTTCATATAGTTCTTCTACTTCACCCAAGGCTGATGTTGACTTTAGCGGAGGGCGTAGAGATTCAATTTTCATTTTTCTAATTCTGTTAACTCCTTGTTTTTTATGCACCATCAGAGGAAGCAATAGTTCTAGCTCCACTACGCAGAAACATTTGTCATCTGAACCTATTTTCATAGGCAAAACAGCATTTTTAACATTTCGTAGCTTCCATGTCTTTGTTAAAAAACAGAATGTTTATTTATGTATCAGTCTAAAAGGTTTGTTTGATTTGTTGTGATTGTTAGTGTTAGGCGTTAGGCAAATACTCATACTATTATGACCTTCAAAGTAAAGCATTACCTATTTACTGTTTTTTTGTGTCTTTTTTTTTTTTACAAAAGGAGCAATTATATGGTTTAAACTGCCGAGACGACCCCAAATTTGATAACTTCCTTGCCAGAGTTTGGTGCATGTTAAAGCGATATCAGGTAATACATAATGTGACTATTAATTCCCTATTCTTAGTTTTCAGTATGATGACATTTTAAAGATTTAAATGTAGGCTACCTACACATTTTTTCTTTCGTAAGTTAATCAAATCAGAATAAGATATACACTATAAAAAGAATGCCTTGTTGGCTGAAGTCTGTCACTTCCTCCTAATTGAGGGCAAAGCCACAGAAATTGTATTTGCTTGTCATGGAAAGAACGCTGCATATTTTTATGATGTTCATGACAAACAATTTTTTAACACCATGGGCTAATCGATGGATACTTAATGTCACTATTACTAGTATTGATACTCTTGAAAAATAATCAAGGCAGGTAGATTTTAACGATGCCTAATTATTCTAGTACCTAAAAGTGACTTAAAGTTTAGTAATTCTTTTCTTTCAAAATTTTAGAGTTTCTTGCTAAAAGTGTTTTGTGTTGACTCCATATTTTGGTTTGATTCTAACAGTTAAAACAAATAAATTATTATTATTATTATTATTATTATTATTATTATTATTATTATTATTATTATTATTATTATTATTATTAT
>JARDUL010300129.1:0-13676 GCA_030265205.1 Dirona pellucida | reverse complement strand
AGAGAGAGAGAGAGAGAGAGAGAGAGAGAGAGAGAGAGAGAGAGAGAGAGAGAGAGAGAGAGAGAGAGAGAAGCCAGACAAAAGAAAAAGCAATATTAGAATGGAGAAATGTGTATTACAGTTACAGAGATAAAAATAGAAACATAGGCAGAGTGAGGAGGAGATGGAAGAAGGGTGACCATCTTTAAAATGATATCAATTGTCTCCCAATCCCAATGATGAGCACATCATTTCATCCAGACGAAATAAATTCGCAAGGAAATGATATGAAAGTAGAGTTAAAGGGGTGGCGGCATAGCGCTGATGGAAGCGAGTTAGACTGCTGTTGCCGTGGCAGGCATGGATTCCTCCATCGTGGTCTGTGTCCGAGTGGTTAGGATTCTAGACTTGAGTTAGAGATTCCGGATTCGAACCCTGTCAATTTCCACGAAGTTGAGCTTTTGGGAAAGACTTGACACATTTCATATTTTCTCATTTGGCGTAGGTCAGTGAGTATACGGCTAAAGGTAGAGAAATGAATCATCAGGATGCTGGTATATTGCGCCTAATATGCAGCTAGATTGTATGCTCTCTGAAAAGTTAAGAACCTTCAATGCTGAGGGACAAAGAATGTAACGCTTGGGAGCTAAAATCGCCGCACTCGGGTGCAGATTACAATTAATCCTTCCTCGTTATCCATAAGCTAAATTATGAGCCCCTGCAAGAACAGCTGATTAGCATTGAGCAAGAACAGCTGATTAGCATTGAGCAAGAACAGCTGATTAGCAAGACCAAGGTGAGAATGTAGTAACGTACAGTTTCTATCAATGAAACTTATATATATTATATATATATATAGGTATATATTCTATAGACAAGGAAACCCTTGAGTTGTTGAGCCCGTTCTTCTCGTGTCGGGTGGGTATGACATAGTTCCCATGCAAACAATCTAGAAGCTGTCATTCAACACGCAAGTCTGTGGAGCTATCATAATCATGGGACTCGTGTAACTAAAATGCAGCAGGTTCGATTCCCCAGCTGTTCTGGGTTGTTTTGGTGATTCATTGTTTCCCTAGTTTCAGCGTCGGTTACAAACCTTCGTGGGCAATCCACGGGCATAATGTGAGGGGAAATAATCAATAAATATACTACACCTTTACATTAACAAATAACAGTTACCTCCCCTGCTTTTTATTTTTCACATGCCTCAAATTGTCTTTCCAAATGATCTTAAGGTAAAAATTGTCCAATGTTTATCTCATAGTGAATACAGGGCGTGAAAAAAAAAATATCTACAGCTTCAAATTAGAATTAATTATTTACCAATCAGTTTGATGGCAAAACAAAATAATAAATAATATAAAATAAATTTCCTTTATTCATCCCAGGGTGAAATTTGTCTTCAGGGTCTATTCTGGTCTACGCTCGGAACAAAGCTTAATTCAAGTGTAATAATTATGTATAATATTAATACTCATTTTTATGATGCAACATAATATCTTCTCCATCAAGGCTAATCGTCAAAGCTTGATATAAAAAAAATAATGGAAATGTACCAAAAAAAGAAACCAGCGTGGATACCACAAGTAAGAAAAATGTTGACCACACCCTAGTCAGAGACATGTAATTGCAGTCGTCCGTCTACAGGATTTGAATCACAGGAATTACATTCACCCCATTCACTAGTGCATGATACCTTGCCTTGCATAAATGCTCAGGTGACAAATATATATGTCTTACTTATAATAACAAAATCATAGGTAATATTTAATGAGAGATGATAAGAATATGTTGTAGCATTTCGGGGCATAGAAACATGAAGCGAATGTTCCCCCGTAATGTCCATATCATATGTTTATAACATCACCTTCTTTATGGATTTCACAATATAAACAACCATGATTCATTATCACCATACATGCCTTTGTGAAGCTGTAAAGATAATGTTTGGACATCCTGTATAAATATACATTCCAGTCCTTGTATCAAATGAACACAACATTTTCAAAATTACTATTCATATAAACAATTTATTAGTACAAACAAATTGAAATTACTTTCATCTTCATATGACTTAAAAGCAATCAGTATAAAAAATAGAATAAAAACTGAACCACTTTTATCTGGCCATAAACCAAAACCATTGACGTGATACATTGTAAAAATTCAGTCATTCATTTCCTGGCATTGCAGGCCTTGATTGATTGATTAAAATCATTGAGCTACTAGGAAATTACTCAATAAATTCTTGATGTATGTCAAAAACATTTGTATCTCATCCCATCATACAAGTTCCAGAATAATTTCTATTAATTAAAAAATATGAACAACTCATTCCCACACTGCTTATTAAATTCATACTCTGAAATTTTATAAGCTTGAAATTGTTTCAATGAACCCTATATCAATACAGAACCACCTTTGATCGGGAACATTTTTCAACTTTCAAAACTTTCTTAATAAATAAATAACAAATAAATTCCCTTTATTCATCCCAGGGGGAAATTTGTCTTTAGGGTCTATTGCAAGGGTAGACCGGAATCACCCAGGCGTCAGCCGCAGTGCAGCGCCGCAAAGTGGGATCGAGGTCTTGAGAAAAAAAAACCAGTTTGAACCCGCGACCTCTCGAACCAAAGGCGAGTGACTGCACCACCAGCTCCCCAATTTGTAAAAAATAAATTAAAAACTCCTTAAGAGCCTTGAGGCCCATAGAGCTGGTGCTTATCCTTGTTTCCGTAGCGTGGAGCAGACAGAGTGACAATATATCACCCTTTTGTATGGGTCACTGGTCTATCAGGGATTACTTCCCCAGTTGAAAGCTGTATTTCTACACCTGGGTCGAGTGAGGCAATTGGATTAAAGTTTCTTGCCCAAGTGATGTGACTGGGGTAGGATTCAAACCCATGACCTTTGCTATCAAAGACTGACAATTCAATTAACTAAAAAAACAAATAGTTTTTAAAGTATTTAAGTTTAACGTCTTTTCCGGAACTAAGTTCATAGGATTAAAAATAATAACAGTCAATATCATCAGGGAGGGTAAATACCTCTTAACTTTTCCAATCAGGGTAATTATCCAACAGGGATGTTGGTTCTTGGAAATTCTATAGGCTTCTGTGAGTGAGAAAACTTATGCAATATTGAGTTTTGTGTGTTCAACTATAACAAAAAGAAACATGACAAGACTAGAATCAACTGCATAACCACAATGTCTTCATTTAGCCTCATAAATTTGACCATAACCTTCACACTTACATTTGGTACTGGTACATTTGGTAAAGTAATCTGGATGTTTCCAAAACGATTGTTTATCAAAAATCAAATTTGCAAGTTGCTTATCCTTTGACTCCGAACCTATGTCTTTCCACTGACTATAGCACAAATTTGATAAACAACTTTTGAATTTCAATTTTTTCTTCAGTTCTGTAGGAAGGGGCAAAGAATCCACCTGACCATACCTGTCATTTGAAAATCCAGCTGAACAAATCGCCTTTGAAATGGTCAAGAAACTCCATGTCTGTAAATTTAATGGTGAAGAAACAAAGTTTACGAACACAGAATCAGTTTCTTTCGAACAGTCTACATCACTGAACATATCTGTAAATTTTGCACTTTTCTGTGATAGAAATGTGTAGTCCTCTGGAACAAAGTATAGATTTGCAATTATGTATTTGAATGTTGATACATCCTCTTTGATGAAGGCTAGAAGCAATGGGGAAGTTTGGATATTGTCATGATTGGACCTTGCAGGAGAAATTCCTGAGTTCACTGCAGCAAAAACAGATGTACTCAAATTCAAATTCAAATAACCATCCCCAGAATCTGGATGGGAACACCACTTCCAATCAAACACTTCATACTTCATTGTTAATAAAACACTTTTCATTGAAAACCTACTGCTTGGATCTAAGATGTTTACCGCATCACTATGCAAAGGTTTCAGCGTCTTCTTATCCTCAAACACTTTTCCACTACTCAACAACAACTCCATACAACACCCATCCCCATGCATTGCACAAGAAAAGACTGTCCCACCATAAATGTCAATCACGTCTAAATTTGCCTGAGAATCCATCAGAATCTGTAAGCATTTAACATGTTTGTTACTGACTGCAATCATAGCTGCAGTCTGCCCATCGCTACTTTGGGCATTCACATCTGCTCCATGCTCTATCAGCAACTCAGCACCTTTATCCCTCCCATCTGAACATGCAAACATAAGGACTGTTCTCCCAAATATATTGCTAAAATCAACTTCATGGCCACTCTGTATCAAAAGGCGAGCGCACTCTAAAGAATCGCTCAAAACAGCACACGTGAGCCATGAGGAATCGTCAAAATCGAATCCATCGAAAAATTTGAGAAATGTTGACAGGAGATTTGAATAGTTGCTCGTAATACAAAGATGAAAAGGAAGTGTGTAGTTACTCTCATCCACATTCTTTAATAATAACTCAAAACATTCAACATTATCAGATGGAATAGCACTACATAGAGCCGATCTCTCTCCATAATCACAATGGTTCGCATTAGCACCAAATTTTAAAAGCAAAGAAACTGACTCTACGTTTCCAGTGTAAGCAGCATACATTAATGGTGAATATCCATCATTCATTTCAACAAAGTTTATGTCTTCCTTTGTCATTGATTCAAGCATAAATTGAAGAATTTGTATATTTTCCATGCACGCCGCATAAATGAGAGCGATTCTACCTTGACGTGCCTTCGTTGTTTCTTTTTGAAAAACAAAATCTGCAATTGAACCGTCCTTTTCAAAACTATCTAAGTTTTCTTGTGAAAGAGCCGAAACATCTACCTCTTTTTGCAATAGAAATTGAACACACTGTACATTTTCAGCCATTATTGCACACATTAAAGGGGTCAGACCATTAAGGTCCCACCCATTCACTCCCACTCCATGGTCAATCAAAATCTGTAAACTTGAAGGAGGGCATCTGTATAAAAGGAGCAGATTCATTAAATTGTGGCCCTTCCAGCCCTTCAAAAGACCCTCATCCTTGAGTTGAGCAAGCAAAGCCTGAATGCAGTCAAAATTTCCTCTTTTTGCAGCAATAATTAATTCTTTGTAAGGGTTCTCATAAACCTTGTTTTTAAAAAGTCTGATCTCAGCCAGCACCTGTACACACTCCAGATGGCCTCGACGGGCAGACTCGATCATAGCCATATGATAATCGGAGGCAATAAACGTCCTGTCAAATTTTGTTTCATTGTCAATATATGTATCAGCACCTAACTCGAGCAATCTTTTAACATATTTTGTATGACCTTTTAGAGAGGCCACCATCAGGGCTGTTCCAAACCCGAACATCCCTTCATATGTTATCACTGAATCAATCCGGAAACCATTATCAATTATTTCAGTCATTTCATCGATATTGCCATTTTCTGAAGCCAGGAGAAGATCTTCTTCCATTTGTTCCTCCATTGCTGTAATCTGAAAGACAAAGTACAAAAAAAGGTTATCTTTTTTATAATGCCAGCTTTCCAATCTGCACTGAAATTTTGCTCAATTTTTCAATTATTTTCGAGTGAATTCTAAATGTTTTATACTGATTACCAGTAATGATAAATAGAATAACATCTTTCACAACTATTCTGTCTTAATGACGCAAACCCCTTGTGTTCTGTGAAAATTGCATCAATTTACAACAAGAAAAAACAAATTGATGGAGTAAAGCCAACGTAACTGTATAAATATAATAATACTGAACATTTGTATAGCACACAAATCCCCTACTTATAAGAAGACTCTACGCGCTTTACATTCTTAAAGATCAGAAAAAATAGCATATAATGAAACAAAATAAAACACAAACATATCTACATGCAATAAACTACCATAAAAACCTCCCTATTCTCACACTGATCCAAGTCAGTGTAAGAACAGATAAGTTTTTAGGGAACGTTTAAAAGATGGAAAAGATTTCTTTTCCAAAATGTGCTGTGGAATTGTGTTCCACACAGATGGCCCAAAGTGAGACGTAATATCATGTGTAGAAAGTAGTCATAATAAATAGTAGGATTTTTGAAGAAGAGGAAAACAAGGTAAATAAAACAATGCTGTCACCGACATATCAAGTCACACAGCCTTTCCATTGATATAAATATCATCAGAGTGTGTATTTAGGGTAAAACATTAGAAATAGGCTATAAATCTTTATTTCAAAGTATCATTAACAAACCATGGGAATAAGTGAATTAATAATGTTTGTGGGAGTTAAAAGGACAATTGCTATATGGTAGAAAAGACTTCAGATGTGTCTCGTTCTTGGCTTGTATTAAAATAAGGTAGTGACTTTGTGAGGAATGTTTTATCAAAGGATTTAGGAGGTGTTTTATATCAAGTAAAATGTTAATTTTAGTTCTGCATCAAATTGGAAAAAAGCTGATGAGCACATTTGCACGTTCTTTTAATTATATTGTCGATCTTTGACTACCTTTGCTTAAACAGGTACCTCCCCATGCAGTTATGCAAAACATAACACTTTCAACAGTTGCTTTATAGAATAATGTATACAAAGATTTATTTACATGAAATTAAATCATTCAGTTTTCTAATGAGGTACCTTCTTTTGTTCATTTTAGTTGAAATTGTGTTAATGAGTTCACTCCAATGTAATTTATCATCAATACCCATTCTACTTTCTCTTGTTTAATAAATAATGGTTTTAATTCATCTTTCTTTCTTCTAAAATCTGTAAGGAGTCCTTTCATTTAGTCGACATTAAGGTAAAGAAAGTTAAAACAGATTGGAATCACTTACTCCGAAGATCGACATGGTGCACTCAGTCAACCAGACACGGAGTGTTCTATTGAGTGTGAGAAAGTGGAATCCCAAACAGTGAGTTGTCTTTCCTCGGCTGTTGACTTAGTTCAAAGTCAAAACATAGCAATAGGCTTCTGGAAGTAATTTCAAATTTAAAAGAATGGTGTGAATTAGATATTTATTAGATAGTTCAAATTCGAGGTGGATTTTAGGACACTCTGCAGATATATTATCGTGTTAATGCAACCATCTTCACGAGGAATGCAATATCCTGACTTTTGTGACGATACAGTCTCCTTTGTGAAAACAGTTGAATGAGTGGATGATGGGTCAGGTAAATGATTGTTATGGGATATAACTATAATATAAACTACAGTAGTACTCACTCATAAAGGCATCAGATATGAGAACTCAGCTACAAAGACATTTTTAAATATGAGTGCTACCGTTTCACATGCATGTAGCTGTGTGTATGTTATGGTGTATCCTTATGTAGAGGATGATTGCGGGTTAATGAAAGAGAGTGGAAGCAATGGAATAATAATGACCACAAGCCAGACAATGTTTTCACCAAGCAAGTCCAGCAATCGAGAACATGAGGCACTAATATTGTGGCACCCAAGTGGAGTTAAAATAAATGAAGAGGGAGCGGGCACTGATGGTCTAGCAGAAAGAATAATAGTGGGATAATGTAACACTGCCATTCGAGACAAGAACAGAAAAAATAGAAAAAAGATTTCCGCCGACTTGTTTGCGGCGAGGCGGAGTTGCCGTGGCAGGCATGGGTTCGATCCCCCCCGATCGACTATAATCTTTTTCTATTTTCCGTTCTTGTCTCTACTGGCACTATTACATTATTTCACTATCATTCTGTCAAGTGGAGTCAGTGTGTCATGACATCAAACAAAAAGTTGAGGATTCGTCTCTATGATATCTCTGATCCCTGTTGGGTCAACAAGGTGTTGCAAGATTCTGATAGCAACCACAAAATATGGAGCAGAATTGACAACAGAAAATGCAACAATAACAACAGCATCAACAGTAGTGCTGCATGAGCAGACTGTAACTTGTTCATTATTGTTGGCCACACTAAATGTAGGCCCAACATTAGATTCGGCCTAATGAAAAACATTTTCAGAAATATCAGAATCAATTGCCAAGCAGAAATTGACCGACATTGACTATCTGAAATGAATACTTGCCAGCTAGAGGGTACGAGCAATGGGCCAACGCTAGTTCTCTCTGATGAATGGACAACTTATATTATGGTTCATGTTTTCAACAAAGATAAAGTGAAAAATATGACATCTTACCATTTAATTCTGATGTAAATGTCACTGTTAAAAAATTATAGTAATTCCCTAATACTGGTAGTATCTACCTGGTACTCGTACATTTCCCTAGTCGAGCCTACAGATGTGATAGGGGACCTAAGGTCCTGAATCTGGGCCATGGGAAATAGAGATGTGCCCTAGTGCAGTGGGGAATTTGTGTCCTGGTGATTCCTGGCAAAGCATTGGCCTCTATGGGGCTTGGGGTGCCCGTGATCATGTGGTCATGGGACACTTCATAGGGTTGTAACCCGCAGGGTGCTCCTGCTTTGGTGATGTAATAGACTGATGGATGAGAAGTTTCTCAGGAATCTTGGTTTCCAGAGTCCTGGCTCAAACTCTTATCAGGAGTGGATTTTGCAAGGATCAATATGTTGTCTTTATCCCTGGCTCGATGATTCTGCATTCTTTGCGATACCATGAGGGGACAACTCAGTCAAGGTTTCAGATGTAGTGTCTTGATGTCTCTCCCTTGATATCCTGCTGAGTCAATGGATACAGTCTGCCTATTTCCAGATGTTTTGGCAGGGTGATCTCTTCGCTATCCACATTGACAAATCGTACCACTGGGTGCATAGATGTTACGTATACAATGCTCGGAATGAGGAAGGGTAGATCCTGTGACGCTTCTAACCACATGCAAGGCGAGTCTATCCGGTCCTTCATAGCGATGGAAATTTACTTCCGAAGCCCTAGGAATTTTTATCCTTTCTGTTATTGCTAGAGATGACTCGTCAGTCAGTCTGCAAGGGCTGCGTTCCTCACTTTTGTATACAAAATACACTTTGCGTACTGTCTTCTTGTGTGTCTGTAAGACTTCTGTTTGGGATGAATGAGATCGTGTTATCCTTCCAAATCATCTGTTCGTTCTTCATGTCAATCGTCACCTGTAGCTTTTTGTAAAAGGTCCATTCCCAAGAGCATATATCGTCTACTATAGGGGCAGAGTAGATTGCTGTTTCTATCTCTTGATTGCCTATCCTGAGTACGATGGGACCAATCTTCCTAGCCTCAAATGCCTGTCCCTTTCCTGCTGCAAACATTCTCACTAATTTAAGGCATGGAGGCGCTCTTCAATCGTCAGTAAACTTGCTCTAAGATGATGGTTACTCCTGCTACTGTATCAACTACGGCGTGTTGTATGATTAGTTCTCCAACTTGGCAGTTGACTTTAATGGTGGAGGTTGACTGAAGTTGTTGAATGCGGATGATGTCTCCGCTGTCCAGCGGATCTAAGATATTTGATACCTCAGCCCAGTTTGAATGGGACAATCTTGGGCTGTTTAGGTCTGTCCCAAGAGTAAAACGAATTAATATCGGCCTAACTAGCCTAAAGGTTCTGAGTCTGAGTATGACAATACATAACTTCTGTTTGGATGTAAGGTGAAAACTGAAAGAAGCATGGCCAAGCCAAGTCAGGTGTGTAGTCAGTGGTGAGTAGTCACTCACACACAGATGACAACAGACACAGGGCTGACACACAGGAATAAGGTGTTACAGACTGTTACACTGTTGTGAATAGATTCTCAGCAACAGAGTAAACAACAGGCTACATCAGATAGCCTCAAATCACTACAAAATATATGAATGCCCCAAATGAATAAACCACCTTCTGAATTATCACCCGTTATCCATTATATTTTCAGTCATAGTCATTCACTTCAGGAGTACCTAAACAATAATATAAATATATGGACATTTGACCTTTCGTTGATTTTGAACGAGTAGCAAGACATCGTCGCATACATTCCATCGAAGAGACCACACAGTCTGCTGGTGCTAACATATTCGAGGACATCAGAAAAAGTAGAAAGGAGAGGAGTCGATTTAGTTGATGCAAAGAAAACGAGACATGTCAATCAATAGTCAAAAAAGTCAATAATAATTAGGGATTTAAATTTATGGAGGAAATTGATTCAATGTCTAAAAGTAAAGGTGTAGATATAAGTTGAACAAGGTATTGGTAAAGAAAAAAACCAAACTACGTCATCATTTCAAAAACTCCCAAATTTACAAAAACAAAAGTATGAAATGTCTGGTCTCCTCCGTGAGTGTCTTGTTGAACTTGAATGTTGCCCATGCATTTGAATTTGGCGACAATGTATTCCATAGCAGACGACGTATTCAGCAACTGCATGATTGTATGATAAAACAACTGAAAATTGTATTTGCTTAGGCCCTGGTACCCGACGGAAAGCCACCAAAAAAACAATAAAATCACAAATTATTTTTTCTTAAACTGATGGATACTTAACTTACCTTCAGTGGAGACATTATTTTTTCTTCATCATCCTTTGGTTATTGTTGTTACCTACCACCATCGACTCCATTGGCCATTGACTGTATTATTTATCCCCAACAAAGAAGAGTGGGTTATAAATAATCACTGGTTGAACCATGATCTGTTGCAAGTTTGTTCGTTTGGTTTTTTTCGACACGTTTGAGCAATGATATTTCAATATTATTATATCTGTAGGGTCTGTCTAAAGTGACAGGACCTCAACGCCACAACCAATGACAAAACACTGTGACAGAAGCAAACCAAAATAAGTCATGCTATTGCCGGCTTGCTATGCTGTGATAAAACAAACACAAAGGGGTTGTGAAAAAGTTCACGTGGTCATTTTGAGTGAACGTGTTTCACAAGTTCAAAACAAAATGATCGTGTCAAGTTGAAGTTATTTCACCGTATATTCAACGAATAATGATGTGTCAACATTTTTACCTGACAGAGACAACAATTAATGACAAAGGATGGTAGTTAAAAATAGCCTATTGTGTCTCCATGTGTATCAACGCAACAAGTATCCTTTTTACAAAATAATGTTTTAAGAAATAAAAAATAATATATAATAATGATAGTAGTAGTAGTAATAATAAGAAGAAGAAGAATACCTAATAATAATAATAACAATGATAATGATAATAATATAATAATAATAATAATAATAATAATGACGATGACGATGATGACTGATGATGATGACGACGGCAACGACGATGATGAGGATGATGATGGTGGTGGTGGCACTTGTATAGCGTTTCACTCCGTTTGAAACCGGCTCTTGTTAGGCGCTTTACATTTATGAGCTATATTATCAACAAACAGGTTGAAATGCGTGCCAGAGAGGGGGGGGGGGAGAGACAGAGAGAGAGAGAGAGAGAGAGAGAGAGAGAGAGAGAGAGAGTCTGTCGTGTATGTGTGTGGGTGCGTGTTTGTGTGTCCCTCAATGTGTGTATGAGGGGGGGGGGGTGTGTGTGTGTGTGTGTGAGAGAGAGAGGGGGGAGGGGGCTTGTAGATGGGTGAAATGATATGGAAACGACAGTGGGTAACAAGTACCCATAGAGTATGTGAATTGGCTTCAACTTGATAGACAGATTTTTAAAAAGCAACGTTTCGATAATAGACCTATTTGTCAAGTGACAATAAACAAAGGTCATTCACTAGTAAAATATAAATGGGGTTGGGTGGGGTGGGGCACATCCTACTATATCATTAAGTATAGAAAAATGTGGGTGGGGTGAGGAGAGGTCGTGAAGGAGTAAGGACCTGTTGATCAGAAAAAACATATAATTAGTCGCACAAATGTGTGGATGATAACCCTAGTCGCAGTGGGTTAATTACCTGCCTCTTTTAATCTCCTTATCAAGGAATCCACCATCCTTGTGCTTAGCCCTGTCGGATTGCCTGTATATGTATTGGGACATTTTGTTTGGGTACGTAGGCAGGTAGCCAACTTGTGTCTTCGTACAATCCGAGGCTATGCATGGAGCTGATCCCTATAATGATTTGCAGAGTATTGTAATGGAATACAAACATGTAATAGTATCTGTATCTGTATATGTATCTGTATGAATACTGGAGTTGACTCTTTGTAGAGTATAATGACCCCAGGGTGGTAGTATCTCTTAAAACACACACATATGTATATAAATATTAAAACGATTAAAAACTAAGAAAAGATAAAGTCATTAATGGTGAGATAGTGATGATTTGAATGTCTCCAGTGTTTTGCTGTTGACTGTGGGGTCGTCCAGGATATTCCAATCATCAATGGTCCGCGGGAAGAATGAATATTTGTATGCGTACATAGAATCATGATGAGGTGACATGAATACATCCAATAGTCTGTACTTTATTTGTGTGGTTGTTTTATTTATACTAGACCCTACAAGGAGAAGTATTTTATTTGCCTGCGTCATTAAGATTTATTTGGTTTGGGTATCTCCACTGAAATACGAAAATAGACCCGGTGACTCAATGAAAGATTCTGTACTTCCGGATGACGTCATTCAATGGCGTTTTTAATGAGAACTGAGTGTGTAGGAGGACGGAATTCTTTGTATTGTTCTTCTGGTTTAGATTTGTAATTTTATCTTTAAGATTCCCCATGGAATCCCTGGTTGTATGACAAACATTTGACTGTAGACGTCTACCCGTGTTATTTCACCAGCGTTGAGCCTACATCTGGGCGTTCTGTAACCATACAGACAACAAACAGTGAAACAGGATGAACGGTCTCTCATTCAGCGAGATTTGTTGTCTTTTCTGCTGCCCTCCATGTCCATCGAGAATAGCGGCAAAACTGGCCTTTTTACCACCTGAAAAGACATACGAGCTAGTATCAGATGAAACTGGATCAAGATTCAGTTTACATCTAACAGAACGGGCTGAATGGCAATATAGTCAGAGTGAACTTGACAACATTGAAGTGTTCTACACAAGAACAAGTAAAAATAACAGAATTGTTTGCATGTTTGCCAGATGTACACCCAATGCCAAGTTTACTATTTTGTTCAGTCATGGAAACGCTGTTGATCTAGGACAGATGAGTAGTTTTTATATCGGATTAGGATGCCGAATAAATTGTAATATTTTTAGCTTTGATTATTCAGGATATGGAGCCAGTACAGGTAAACCATCTGAGAAAAACATCTATGCAGACATTGATGCTGCCTGGCAAGCATTGAGAACAAGATATGGTATTAGTCCACAGAACATTATTCTATATGGGCAAAGTATAGGTACAGTGCCTACCATAGATCTTGCATCAAGGTATGAAGTTGGTGCAGTCATTTTACATTCACCATTGATGTCAGGAATGCGAGTTGCCTTTCCAGAAACAAAGCGGACTTGGTTCTTTGATGCCTTCCCAAGGTTTGTATTAATTTATAAATTGTTGCCACGACATAATGTGAATTGTGCCCATGCCATATATATTGTACCCACAGTGTGACAACAATTCATCTCATTCAGGACTCACTCAATTCTAATAAAGCAAATCAAATGTCATGGCCATGAGTGACACTTTTCGGGTTTAAACCAGAAATCCAATTTCAAGAGATTCCTATTCCTAGCTGGGTTGGTAAAACATTGTGAGACATCACAAACCTGGAGGCAAACAGGTGGAATGCGCAAGCACAGACAGGGATGAAGATTCAAGACTTGAAATTGATCTAGTGTTGAGAAATGTTTAGATTTCAAGATAGGTGCTTTACCTCTCAACCTCTCTCTCTCTCTCTCTCTCTCTCTCTCTCTCTCTCTCTCTCTCTCTCTCTCTCTCTCTCTCTCTCTCTCT
>JARDUL010300018.1:0-13677 GCA_030265205.1 Dirona pellucida | reverse complement strand
TAAATACGTTGAGACTCTTTGCTTCTCTAATTTCCCTGGGTAAATCATTCCATACAACAGGGCCAACATAAGAAAATAACGTTCGTCATACCTTTTGTAAGAGGGAGAAGTTCTTTCATATATTATCTTGTCACATATTGCTTTGAAGACGTAGGTGGAATGATGCCCTAGCAAGGTAGAAGTTTCCAGTGTGTATTTTGGTGTGCCTGATTTCTCGACGGTATAATGCACAATTTATTTTTTTTAAATTTGTTTTCAGAGAAATATATGGTAACGACTTCCAGATGACAGAGTTAAAAGAGGAACTACAGGCAGAAACCTACTTCTCTGTAAGTATTTCTTTTAAACTATTTGCATTTATTTGGTGGGATTATCCACGATGGACTAATTATTCAAATTAATAATATGTATTAACATAATGACGCAGTGGGCTCATCACCTGCTTGTCTTTAATGCCTGATGCAGTCTTTCTAGCCAGGAGTTAGGTGATGAGTGGTGTAAGTCCTCATTGCCATTTGGATTTACTTCAATTTGTCTTGTGCACCCTTCAGAGCTTGACATATGGCCATCCCCTACGCTGCTTATTGTGGTATAAAGGGAACTCGATAAACACAACAATTAACATAATGTATGTGTATATGAATTGAAAATGAGAAAACAAATGAGGAAAACGATTGTTCATCTTGAAGAACATGTTATATTTGGTTGGGCTTGCTTATGACCTTGCGTACAAGTAATGTTATTTAATTCTTTACTTATCAATACTGTGTTGACAAACATTTTAAAAGAAGAATATAGTAATATAGTAAGATGGCCTTCTATCGCTCGTTATTTGTTGAGTTAGGCAGCTATATACAGCACAAGTTAATTGACTTGTTTGAAATGTAGTCAAATCTATATGGTTTTCAGGATCCATTTGCATTTTCTTGGGTATCAAAATTCTTGCCAGTCTATAAATATATATATATGTAGATATATTTGCCTGACAACATTATTATTGTCTTTCAGTCCCTGTACAAGACACAAGTGAAGGAGCTGAAGACTGAAATTGATGAAAAGATCAAGCAAATTCAAGATCTTACTTCAGACGTTCAGAATATGCTTCATGAAAAGTTTGTTTATTTTCAATGTCATCCATTTCTTTCTTATGACACTATGCACCTCATTGTAAATGATTTGACTGACTTTTACAAAGTTGATAAACTTAATTTGCCTTGACTATGCTGTAGGAACAATACAGTCTATCTGAAAATAGAGAAAATATTGATTTGTCTAATTCTGGCCAGAAAACATTACCATTGTTAGTGGTGTAGAATTTCACAAAAAATACACTGGACATTCTCAAATTCACTTATTCCACCCCTGAAAAGGAATTGTATTGAGTTTTGTCTTGTTGACATACAGTTTTGTTATGTGCCCAGGTATTTCACTTATATTATTTGGTCTTTCATCTGATATATCCCATTTTTGAAATGTCATTCTGAAATCCCTACAAGTGATTTTTATTTTCTCATAAGTTGACACCAAATTTTGTGTTATAATGTTTAAGAAGCTAGATCTGTCACGTCGTAATGCACTTAAGAAAGCTTGTCCAATGTCAAGTGGACCTATTGTCAAGGAATGGCAATTCATATCCTGTTGCCCTTGATACTCATGATGCAAAGCCTGAACTTTTCTTTGCTTACACAATTTCAGAGATTCTATCGGTGCCCAGCTACAGCTTGCTCTTGCCAAGGCCGATAGTGAACAGTTGGCCAGGCAGATAGCAGAGGAGCAGTTGTCCGACGTAGAGAAGAATAAGACGATGCTGGAGCTGGAAATCAAGGAACTCATGTCACGCCATAAAATTGATCTCAACAAAAAAGACTCATTAATTTTGTCTGTAAGTTTGATTATTTTATGCAGTTGAGGAGAATCTAATAGTAGTAAGGACTTAAACATGCAGAGTAGGTTAGATACTCACATGCAAATAAATCAAATCTGAGATATGGTGTTGGCATGGTAATATCTATGTTTGTTCTATTTATACTACGCCTTAATTTCTTTTTTGTTCCTTTTCCATTTAAGATTTGTATTCCATGAACGAAGTTGAAAGAGAAACGAAGTTGAAAGAGAAAAATTAAATTTATACTGCATGAACAAATGTGAAAACATGTTTACCTTAGTTTCAATCAATTTATTATCGTCTGCTTTTGTTTTGTTTTTATTTTAGTTGGAAGACTCCAAGCACAGCTACAGCATTGACAATGAGAAATTGCAAAAAGAGAAGGATGAGCTCAACAACAAAATTAAACAACTTGGCGATGGTAAAGATATTGTAACAAGTATATTAATATAAAAGTCAGTAGTTGGCGTTTAACATTTCAGTACTGTCTATACATGAGACACACCTTGTTGTGGCCAATCATGTAAACTACCTTTTCTTATAGTCGCATACACTGTGTCAACGCACAGCCAACATGACAGGAGTAATGGCAGCATTTATTTTATTTATTGAAACCTCTTTAGACAATATGATTGTTGTTTTTCTGGCTCTTGGGCAAGGGATTTGGTTGTGCTGTAGGCACAGGGCAAAACGGCCTTGGCCTGGTAATAATGTCAAAATGGAGAAATGCAAGTTTTTCATAGAAGAGTATTAGTCTCTCCTTCCAATGTTGATACCGTCTGACTAGCCATCAGACAAACTGTAGACATGTCCTCAAGGCATGCTGTTGTGTGTCTACTCTATGATATATTTCACTTTCAATCACCAAGAAAATTAGATTTTTAATGTCTTATTTGTACATTCTTTTCAAATTAGATATCGTCAAATCTAAGAACACGGAAGAAGAGAAGTTGAGGAAACAACTTGATGAAGAAAAGCTGAAAAAGACTCAGGTGAAATATTCTACATTTTCAGTTATTTTGTTATGGGGAAAAATAGTTCACTTACTTTTTTTTTACCTCCTGGGATGTTCTTGTATTAGTTTGTATCTTTATGTTTTTAAAACATTGAGCAATAAGGTAAGAGTTTTTACAGAGAGATGATGAATATTGTTTTTGATGACACATTTGCCATTCGTTCAAAATGTTTGTGTACTTTTAAAAGATAAATTTGGAATCATTATTAGACATCACAAAAAAAATTCTAGAGAAATAATTTTCATTCCCAATCATTTTGTTCATTGCAGGCTGTGAACAAACTTGCAGAGATTATGAACAGGAAGGAATTTGGACCAGCAACTCGAGGAGGGAAGAGCAAGGCAGCAGAATCAGATTTGAGGAAGCGCAAAGAAAAGGAGAACAGGAAACTGCAACAAGAATTAAATATGGTGAGTGTCGCGGACTTGTTTACAGTACTTGTACTTCGGCTGATAAAAATTAAAATCATATCGATCCGATTTCGTGAAAATTAAAAATAACTTCTAGAGAAAAGGAATCAGGTATTTTTGTGAACGAATACTTGCCTGAAGTGTGTACATTTTAATTGTGAATTATGGATATCTGCAAGGTGAGCAGAGATGAGCTAAGTGAAATCATTACCCTCCTTATGCCTACTTTTTTATCCCCTCGTACAGGAACGAGAGAAGTACAACAAGATGATAGAAAAAATGCAGAGAGATGTGTCTGAAGCTCAGCAAAATGTCTATGAGGAGAGTCATAGTCGACAACGTTTACAGATGGAGCTGGATGCCAAGGACTCCGAAATGGAGCAATTGCGTCAGAAGTTAGCCTTCTTGAACACGGACAGCGCGTCAGTTCATAGCGGCAACATTAACATGGACGAAAGCATGATGAGCAATTCAGAAGATTCTGGAAGTAAGAATTAGATTTTTGTCTTCTCATAGCATTGATTATACTTATGCTGCTACATAAATAGTATGCTAGAGATATATATGTTTTGAAATGTTAGTTATTTAAAAAAAATCAACAGCCAAGGCGTAATACTTTTAGGTAAGAATAATGAAGATGTTTAAAATCAAGTAATAACAAAGAAGGAATGTTTAAATGGCTTCTAAAAGTCAAAACACAACAAGCGACTTTTCTGCCCCAGGCCTTTGTCAAGCGCAGAAATAAAGAGGGACATGCATATGTAAAATGTGAGCTTGGGGTGGGAGGGAGCAAAGATATCTTTAGAAGAAGTAGTAGAGGTAGAAGGATGAGGAGGAGAGATAAAGACAAAAGAAGTAGTGATCTAAAATGTGAGCTAAATCCCTGTTTGAAACACCAAATATATGTTTGTTTAAACATTTGGAAGAAATTAACTTGTGTTTATTTTCCACAGTATCTGATTTCCACATGGAAGGCTGGCTGGCTATCCCCAACCGTAACAATATAAAGAAATATGGATGGAGGAAACAGTATGTTGTCGTCAGCAGTCGAAAAGTCTTGTTTTACAACTCAGAGGCGGACAAGGTTAATTCTGACCCCCTCATGGTCCTCGATATAGAGTAAGTTATATTATACTCCCTAAATGATACATCACCTTTTATGATTTCTTTGTATGTTGATCAACAGACTTTGAATTCACTTTGACATTTATAAGATTAAATGACTGTCCAATGTTATTATATATACTTTTAAAATTCTACATTACTCTCAAAATATGATTCAATCATAAAAGAGCCTCTGGTGAATGTTTAAGAATGTTGTTTGTAAAACCTTTTGGATTTGGATTTTATCAGCATTGTTGTTTTTCACATTTTACTTACATAATCTAATGTGTGTTTTAAGAGTTTCAGTGATAGTTGATTCATGTTTATTATGTTTTGAACTGTTATGATTGCGCCATGAATTCTCCAGTAGTACAATTAACAATTTTCTTTGTCCTCCTGTCCAAACAAAAGCAAATTGTTCCATGTTCGGCCGGTGACACAAGGAGATGTGTACAGAGCTGATGCCAAAGATATTCCCAGAATTTTCCAGGTTAAACTTAATTTAAAATCTTTCTTCATTCTTTATATTTAAAAACAATTGTACCTCTCAGAATAAGGTCTAATTATTGTAAATATGTATTCCTTTGTGAGTCTCTTGCTACTCCTTTTCCTTGTATTAACTTATTTAATTCATCACCTTTTAATCTAAGTCTACACTTTTTGGAATCACTTGTCCACTTTTCCAAATCTTGATATTAATTTTTCTGTAAAGAACTGGTTTGTTTCATATATCCACTCATCATTTTGAGCGTGATCTTTAATCAGGCATCTACTTTTTGACAGGTTTTGTATGCAAGTGAAGGAGAAAACCGCAAACCCGATGACACGTCTTCCCAAGAAGCCGTTGTAGCCGCCACCGAACGTGCTGGGGGAATCATCTACAAAGGCCACGACCTCGTTCCTTTCAACTACCGCACTCCGACCTCATGTGATTCCTGCCACAAGCCTGTCTGGCATGTGCTTCATCCACCCCCTGCTTTAGAATGCAAACGTAAGAGGAGATTTCAATATTTCTATTTAAATTATTCATACTTAATCATTTGTATAAATGTGCGTTTGAAATGCATTGGTTTAGGAAGTATTTACTGTTCATTTGATGACCATGTGTGATGACAATTTCTTCTTTCTTTCAATTGTTTCTCATTTTGTTTGTTTTGTTTTAGGGTGCCATGTCAAAGTTCATAGAGAGCATTTTGACAAAAATGAAGAGTTCATTGCCTATTGTAGAGGTAAGTAATATTAATAGAATGGGAACCAACTCAGACTGTTCCTCTGTTATGGACCCATTGCATTGAGCTTCTGTCTGTTTCATTTCCGGATAACTGTTAAATTGCTACTATTTTTTGTGCAATTTAGTGTGCCCTTCCCGCCAAATGATTTTTGTCTGTCTTGAATCAGCAATAAAACATTGACAATTAATTTTAAAATGATATGTTCACAGACTTCTAAGATATCTATGTCACCTGCATAAGCTCAATATGAGGTTACAGATTTTACCCAGCCATGTTTCTTTTGCCCTTTATGACAAGGAGACAAGGAATTTGGAAATTTGAGATATTTTGTTAGTTGTCTGGTTCCATTTCAACCAATTTAGTCTACAATGCATTCCAAATTCAAATTTGAAGCCCTCGATCAAAACCATTGAGACTTTGAGATTAAGAATATATGCAACAAATTAAATGCTTTTTTATTTAAACTGAGGATGCGAGTTACTTACTAAATCCTCTTTGTGTGGTCAGACCACCACTGTTGGTGAATGGCTGCATGAGTGTTCATCGTTTTCTGTAACTGGCCTTCTTCTTAAGAGGATGCGGATAGATGTTTTATAGACATTGATTTTAAAAACGAAAAAAAGGAAGAAGAATTTGATGACACAACAAAGCCTAATTTTTTTTATTTACTTCCATTTCTTCCTGTTTCAAGATGTATTTTGCTCTTTTATCCTTTCTAATGTTCCTTTCTTCTATTTCTTAGTCACATATGATTCAAGTATACAAGCCAAAGAGATGCTGCTGTTGGCAGAGTCTACAGAGAAGCAAAAATCATGGGTTACCCACCTCAGCAAAAAGGTGTCCACGAAAGGCATTGTTAGCTCAGGAAATATCACGTAAGTGCCTAGAATATTTTTTAAATGGAAATATTTGTTCATTGGATGAGAGCGACCCATGTTACGTTGAATAAGACTCACACAGAATGTCTGGTGTTTTGTGTTTATGACTAACTGAAAATATGCTTCTGCATTTTGTTTGTATTTCATGAGAAAGATAGAAGTATAAGATTTGACCAGATCATGGTAAAAGATGAGTGCTCTGATTCTGATTCTTTGGAAACAAAGGACTTAATTTGATTCTTGGGAATGACATATTTTTCCTTATGCATTGTTGTCATTTCTCCTTATCTTTCAAAATTACTTTTTATTGTCATTCTGACCTTTTCTATTTATCCACAGGACCTTGCGTGGAACCAAGCAATATTCTTCCTTTGGCCCCACACAGCGAGGGCATCCCCCAGGTGGGAAAACAGCCACACTCCCTCCCAATGCTAGAAATTCATAGTGCTGGATTTTATGCCTTTTGGAAAGGCACCCCCTTAACACTATATAAAATATAAGCATATTAGCCCTCCAATAGTGGAGGGCCATGATTTTGGATATTATGGAGATAAGCACCAACTTCTTAACTTTTACATGCTGTTCCAGTGATTCCACTGTGCTACTTAGAACCTTTTTTTTTCTTCTTTTTTTTGTGGTTTGATGTTTTATGGTTGATACAGAATTAGAAGTGAAAAAAATGTCAGTATTAATCAAGTTGTTGTTGGTGAAAAGATATAAGAATGAAAAGAAAAAAAGAGATTTAAAATAAAAAAAGCGTTATATTTGATACGACAGACAAATGATATAAAGAGAGTAGTATTTGCAATAGCTTGGTATGTTGCTGTGCAGTTTGCAAAGGTTAAGGTTGGTGACTAGATATGTTGAGGTGCAGCAATTGTTTAACATATGAAATTATTAGATGAATGGATGGACGGATCAATGTAGGACAGACATATTTCTTTTTGAAAATATTATTACTATCAGTATATTCTTTTTTGTTTTGTTGATATTGCAGTTGCATGAGAGGCATTATTTTGTTATGTTTTTTGTTGTTTGTTTGTTTTTTTTTAGCTAAAAGAGATTCTTACTCATTGTTTTTATGTAATGTGAGGATGATGTTACATGTAAAATTCTCAGTTGATGCTCTTTTTCCTTTCTTCTTTTTTTTTCTCTTCTTTTTTTTTTCTATAATGAATTGTGATTTTCTCTATGCTATAGACGCCAGTGGGATTTTTCCATTACTGCCAATTTGTGGCTTATTTTTATTTCATTTTATGCAATTGGGAAAATTAAAATGGTGAAAGTGATAGTTAACTTGGTCCCCATTCCCTTCATAACCATCCTTTGACATTGACATTGAACATTGATGCTGAAGATTGTTGCTAGACTCACCCAATAACACAGCCTCTGCTATCTCCGTCTTGATTATTATCATTTGTATCATCATAACATTACACTGTCACCATCGTGGTAACATCCTCATCGGTGTCAACCACAACTGGTATACTTACAGCTTAGACTTTGTCATCTTCTGTTGCCTTTAGTTCTGTGCCATCATTTTCCAAACTAGCTTCTTAAGCAAGTAAAAAAGACCAATTCTTCTGATTAACACCCCAAATTAGAAACAATTTAGTAAATAACCACGCAAACATGCTTGAATATTTAATGCCAATGGTATGTTGACACAACACATGAAAGCGATGGTTGTGGCTTCAAACACTAACTAAGAAGCAATGATCATGCTCTAAGAGGTTAAATGTTGATAGAAAGATTCCAAGAACTAACTAGATCTAGATAGTTGTGTGTCAATCTTAAGTTATTGTCAGGGCCTACAGAAATACAAGCAGTTAGAATTATTTTTTTCACTTTTGATGTTTGAATATTTAGACCAGTTATGAAATTTGTAATAAAAATCATTTAACCCAGGCACAAAACTTGATTCCTTTGAGGCTTTAAGTCTCATAGGAGACGAACATGAGAAATGTTTTCTCTTGTAATTTTCATATCGTTCTATGATCTCCTCCAAGATAGTATCTTTGTGAATAGTTGGCAATGCTTTCAGTTGTAAGCTGATGAACTGATAGGCAAAATTGCTGTAAAAGTATTATTTTTCTCTCTTTTCCTTGTGTTGGATTTTAAGTTCCTAAGATTATATATATATATATTGTCATTTTCCAAAGTTTCTTTCGTAGTTCATGGCTGGTAAATTTGTATGTTTGATAGTGGTCTGGTGTACCATGTGAATGTAACGAGTGTCATCATAATTTCTTTTAGATTCAAATTCAAAGTAAATGTTCATTGCCTGGCTTACATTAGTTGTTCAACGAAAAATTTGAATATTGATAAGTCTTGAAGGCATTAAAAAAACACAACCTATGACAAACATTTGACTTGTCACTCCCTGGAAAGGTAGCTGGTCTGTTGTATTTAATATATCTTTCCCAGCTCTGACTCATTTGTGCGGTCTATTTTAAGGACGCAATCAGAGTGAAGTATGTCATCCACTCGGCAACTACACGTTCTGTTCTTGTATTGGTCACAGTATTTTCCTCCGTAGCTAAAGAGTGACATAGGCACTTTAATACATGGTATTACATTCTACAGTTATGTTTTCCAATAAGTGATTAATTTTTCATTCCACCATTCTTGTATCTCTCCCTTGTTAACACAGGAACATGTTGTTATGGTTTCCTTTGGGGTTTCATTGGTGTACTGATATTTTGGTTCAAGTTAAAGTATCCCTTCATGTAATAATATCATTATCAGTTTGTGTATGATTTTTTTTTCAATGTTAGTGGTGAAGTTCCTATTGACTTGAAAGTTTGGTTTTAATAATATGATAAGAAATTTATTCTCTGCATAATGTGTTCATCTGTTTTCTCTTTGTATATTAACTGTTGCCCAGGATATGGTTTGATATTGACATTTGAAAGCGTCTTGTCAGAGAGATTTGGTTGGTTTACTGTCATACTATTACTGCCATTAGTGATTCTGGTTTGTTCTTGTTTTTGCCTTGACCAGTCTTACCTTCGTGGAGGAAGAATAGTATTTACTGCTAGAAACATACTTGGCCCTCAGTTTTTATTTGAGTTTTTGACTTGCATATGATATACCTACCACTCATACATTATTATAATAATGATAGTTCATAAAAATGCAAGTATGATTCAATTTTAAAGAGAAGAATATTTGCTGCGCACTGTCTCAGGTCTTTTGCTAGATGTGTCAAGGCTCCTTATGTGTTATATATATATATCTAGTGGGAGAACTATTTGTCCCTTGCTTTACACATTATTGAAATATCCCTTCATGGTGCTTATTTTTTTTTCTTCTTTCTCCAATCTGCTCATCTCATATTTTCTTCATTTTTTTTGGAAAGATTATACCTTTTGTCTATTATGCACTGATAACCTTTATCTCTTGTAATTTTATAACAAATGGAACTTGGAAAAAGGATGGCTTTTGTTTTTAATTTGTTTCCATCTTACATTTTAATCTTTCGTGTCTTAGCCTTTATTTATTAGCAAATTAAAGATTTAACGATGGAAGAAGATTGTATCCCAGGTATTAACCTTGTGGCAGAGGCAGAGTTCACTTTTTGAAGTGATATTAATATGTAATGAAATTATTTCAATCAGTATAAGATTGTAATTAATTATATCTAATCTTACGTCATTGTGAAAATTATGTTAAAATGCAAAATTATGTTGAAATACTATGTAACGACAACTTTCTCATTCCATAAACTTTTGTTTGTTTTTGTATATATACATAATGCAATTTATGCTTGATTTTGGTATGGTAAATGCTAAATTAGTCTTTTTGTTGTTGTTGATGTTGAAAAATTTGTTGATCTTCTATCCAAAGTATCAGATGTGTAAATCATTTTTCAGTTTTTGTAAATGTATGAAATGTAAGACTAGATGTTCCTATCCCCCTGGCGCCATGTGATCCCACACTAAGGGGGAGGGGCCTGCAGCTGATGCACTACATCCATCATGATGGGTAAAATGGCCAGAATGTAGTAGAAATGACGATGAATCAGTCGTGTGAAAAAGTAGATTTATAGATTTGATTTGGCAAGTCTTGATGGTATTCATTTTTCTAAATGCAACAGCGCCTTTCTCCTGCCATAATGAGCTATCTGTATACTTACATTAAAAAGTTGATCATTATTTGCTGTCCTTTATGATATACCCTACAAAAATTACATCAATACTGCTAATATGAAAAAATGTAGGAACCATAATATCTTCTGAATAAGGCAAGATTTTTAAACAATTTATGAGTCATCTAAAGGCATACAAAATTTCACCAGGATAGATAGTGTAAGTAAAAAAAGATAGCACTTTGAATCCCTGAGCGTATCAAATTGTGCTTTACACTAAGCATTTTGTTGTTATAGTATACATTTTTGTTGTTATAATTTGACTTTTGCTGTGAATATATCAATACATTCTATGACACGAAAAAGTCACTTCAGCTGCTGCTCCCTCCCCTCCTCAACTCATACAATCTTTTACTTGCCCAAAGATCAAAATGTTTGTATTGATATTTAAATGCTCTAATTATTTGTACAAAAGGTTTTGCTAAGTTCTCACACGTGCACAATGGTTTTTTTCCTCAAAAATGAAAGCGGGCTGTGTTTAAAAAGGATTGTCCAGATTGCAAGATCCCATGGAAAATCTTTTTCTGTCTTCCTCATTTCTCCATATTCTGAGGAGTTCTCGTGTGGCTGCTGACAGGGAACTGCAATTCGTTCAGGTTTTGTTTGATCTTTTTAGATTGTGTCAAATAGCAGACGTAATCATCAGGGATATTCGTTGTCCAGCTTGGGGCCGAAATTTCCGGCAATGCCTTTCAACCAGGTTATTTTCATCCGTCTCACATTTTTTAGATCATACTTAGGCCAGCCAATCTTTGACTTTGTGTTTTCTGAATTATTTCAATTGTAATGTTTGTAATATATGGATTGCAATTAGTAGTTTCTGATTTTGAGCCCATGCTTATCATCCAAATTGAAGAAAGTAACAGTAGGAGAAATTAATTTTATTCAAGCGGTAGCTATTTAATTTTGGTTTGTAAAAAAAAATCAACGATCCTTCACTTGAACCGTTTTTAGTAATGTCTAGGCTATAGCAACCCTCAGCTTTAAAAAGTAGTGTTTGTTTGATTAGTTGTGTTCCGTTTCTAACTTATGTAGGAGTAGGACTTGGGGTCACCCTTTGAAATGTACCAAAATGTTTGTTATGCCCTAAAGGGAATGTGAGAAGTGCAGTGGATAAATGGGTGAGTAATTCTTGGGTGTAGCAGCCATGTTGATTCCAGTCTACATTTTCTGTTCTAGAGAAATGAGTTGTTGCTGTCTTTGATATGACCATACACATGTTGAAAAGGCCATGGAACTAAACATTTAAAAATCTTTGATTTGTTGTTTTACTTTTGTTACTAGCTATTGAAAATGAACCGTACTCCTCAAGTGTTTTGGGAATATTTTTTTCTTCTTGAGATAACAATTTGCAATATAAAAAGAATAAGGGGTAAATGTATAATACAGAATCAGTCTTACTAATTAATGTAATTGTGTGATTTGTTTAAAAGAATAATTTGATTTATTTATCTTGTGGACGGAGAAATGATTCAGTTCAAGATGAAGCTGTGTAAAAAATAAATGCAATAGAAGCTTACAACATCAAAACTTTTATTGGTGCATGAATGATGTGGCTATATAAATTCCTTTTTTCAAAGGTATTGATGTTTGGAAAACCTATCTTGTTAATAGTTCTAAATGGAAAAAGAAAAACTTATTATAAGAATCTAGCATCATCTTATTATTGTGTTAAGAATTGCTTATTTTTTATTGTATATAATGAAGATAATTATAATAATATTAATGATAATAGTAAAGACAATAATGACAATTATAATTAATACAATGCATAACTTTTGAACCTGCTGGAGTGTATTTAAAATAATTATTAACTTTATTATCATATCCATTTTATGTCATAATCATAATTTATGATTTAATTTCTGTGTTGAATTGTTTGTGTGTCACTTTCAAAAATTATATTCATTACAAACCAAAGGTCAGTTACATGTTCATGTCAGAGTAACAGTGATATTTGTGAGTTTTAGAGAATGTGTTCATTAACTCATGTGTGCGTGTGTGTGGGAATTACCTTAAGTAACAACAGATTTTTTCACTTTGTATAGTTGTGTTCAATTATGGCGGGTTTTTCCAGAGTGTATGAGACCTGTCAACATGTACATGTGTATGCAGAATGTCAACGTTGGTTTAAATGGCTGCCACCCGTGATAAGGATGTCCAATGACGTCGAGTTGTGGCTCATGTTTACAACATATCCATATGGAAAAATAATTTTACCATAAGTGTTCTTAAAAATGTTTACCATTATTTTCTGCTGTGTGTGTATGTGTGGATGAGTGTGGGTGGGTGGGTGTCAGTGCATAATTATAGACATTTGTCTATTGAAAAAAAAATGTCAGTGAGCATGAAGATATTTCTAATGATTGAATGGAGTTTAAATTGTTTGTATCGTTGAGAATGAACACAGGAATTAAGCTCATTATTATTCCCTGGGCTGTTACAGAGTTGTGTGCTGTGTTTCTAAAATCTTTTTTCCTCATTGTCCAAAGTAACTGACCATAATGGTTTAAATTGTACTCTGCTGTAACTAAAATAATCAATTCATGGTTGTGGCAAGTGATTTTGACAAGGGTATTTTGAACACTTTTTTCAATGTAAAGTTTAATAACATTTTACAACTTTTTAAAATATCATATATATATTTTTTGCTTTGCCCTCTCTCTCTACCTATTCACCTAAAGTTTTCTTCTGTAAAAAAAAAAGGGAAAAAAAAAGAAAAAAAAGTGGAGCACAGGAGTTAAAATATAGGACATCAATAAAAATCTTGATATCACATTCAAGATTTATACTACTTGCAGTTACTGACTATTGTTAGCTCTTAGATAAATTTTTCTTGATCTTCTAGAGGGCTTGAGACTGCTTCACAAAAATTGATACTTTAAAAAATATATATATATATAATATATTCTAATCTACTCAATAATATTCTGGGGGGGGGGGGGGGGGGGGGGGGGGGGGGGGGGGGGGGGGGGGGGGGGGGGGGGGGGGGGGGGGGGGGG
>JARDUL010300017.1:4988-18327 GCA_030265205.1 Dirona pellucida | reverse complement strand
AATTGACGTATTTTTTTGCGCCGGACGCCCCCCCCCCCCCCCCCCCCCCCTCGCTTATGATAATATCATGTGTAATTAATTGTCTCTCTTTCTTTCGTCGCCTAACGAAGGCCTTTGATCAAAGCATCTCTTGTTTTGCCATGAAGTATGAAGGCAGTGAAATTGTGACCTGCCTTGGGCTTGTGGGGGAAAATGAACACATCAATTTATGCTTTCTCATCAACTTCAAGCTCTCGTATTGTCCGACTGAAGAAAGTAGTGCCGTGGAGGAATTTTAAATCAAACAATAAACAATGTTATGAAGTTTAATGAGAATTCCACTAAGTTCTTTCGGAAGGAGGATTGGCATGTATATAATAATGATACGCCCGCCCATAACCTTGGAGTATCGATCCTTCATTATTTATCATTATTATCATTGTAGAATAGAAATGTTTTCATTTTTACAATGGCTTTCCCGCGCTGGCCACGGCACGAATCTCGTATCAATCCTCCTTTCGAAATAGTGGAATTCTCATTACACTTCATAGTCAAAGCCTATAATCGTTAATTTTTTTTAGGAGTGTTCAAATGAATTGGCCACAATGATCCAATTGACCGCGAGTCCTGTCCATGAGGTCATCGGATACATCGATTATTGACCTAATCTACCTCTTCATATTGAAGCGAGTCCTGTCTTCAGGTTGATCTGACTCATCAATCTGATTGATAATAATAACCAATTCTGACCTGGGGGCGACATCCTTGATGCACTGTAGGGGAAGACGTGTCCGGGTGGCAATTGCCTGGGACTGGGACTAGAAGTAGGAGGCAATTTAATGTCCTAGATCCTATGATGACCTTGATCCCACTTTGCGGCACTGCATTGAGAATAGTGATTTTGTCTCGTGATTTATTGTCATCACATCCAAGCAATCTCTGGTCTACAGACGACCCTGTTCCCCGGTAACAACAGAGTGCTGAGTGCCAAAAGATCTATCTCATAATGCCAAGGAAGGTTCAATTAGTGTTGCACATAATCAAACATTAATATTAATATTAACCTAAGTGTCGATGTTTAATTTTTCTTGGCACAGTGAGGCCATCACTTGATGTCTTTAATTGTTTAACCAGAGATAGCTGCAGGAAGGCAAGGAAAGCAGGTCAATATAAAGAAGGCCGCAAGAAAAGCAGAAATATGCTGTAAGTGTCAAAACATAAACAGGAGATAATGCAAGTCGTGCGACAGATTTCTTACTGACACTGACAGCAGCATGGAACTCATGTTTCTTTTATATCATTTTGAGTGACTCCGCTCTGATTGAGTAGTTTCTTCATATAGTTCTGCATGCTCTTGGACGGAGATTACTGTAATTTGTAATAACTAATGTTTCCTCCATGAGTGAAAACAAATTACATTTCCAAAGGCCATTCTAGTAAAAATGCTGCATCTAGCAGCTCTGAAATAGGGATACGTTCTCTGATGTTGCAAAAAAATAATTCTTGTGTATTCCAATGTTACTGATGTCGAGAGAGAGAGAGAGAGAGAGAGAGAGAGAGAGAGAGAGAGAATAAAACCTGAGCAAAAGTAAAAAGAACTCATTGACGACAATGTAAAATGGACAAAAACGTTTTCTAAAAAACCCATTAAAAGCATCAGTAGCCACACAAACAAAAATAAAACAAACAAAAATAAAATAAAAAAATCCAGGAAATATTTAAGACAATAATTTATTTTAAATTTTATCAAAGTATAAATTCATAACATTACGTTGCTGATTTGTAATTGTAAGAATGGTGTCACAGAAAATTGCAGCAGACTCTTTTCAAGGGGGAAAAAACATAAACAAAAAAATAAAATATTCATAATAATATATGCTTAAAATGTTCAACAATCTCGATTTTTAATTAAAGACGCAATTTAGCTGCCTGACCAGGAAATTTTTAAATTTCGTTCGCTATACGTTTCGTCTAAGAGGAGAATAAATAGATGAATATATTATCAATACATTTCATGAACATGATAATGATATCAATATATGTCGTCATTAGCCTTTTTCGCATATGATTCAAGAAAAGCCAAGGCAGACATTGGTATGCTATGAAAAAGAGAAATTTGTATTGCCAACAACACTGCTAACCTTAAATAAATTAACAATTACCCAGTGACATTTGCATACAATGTCATATCACAATCGCACGAGCAGGTTAACAATGGCAGTTGTCAATACAAAATAGACAACTCTTTGGCTGGCCCACATAACATTCTTTCAACATTCATTTGAGGAATCAAATTTAAGAAAATAATTTAAAACATAATGAAAGGAGAGAGAGAGAGAGAGAGAGAGAGAGAGAGAGAGAGATAGATAGATAGAGAAACTGAGAGAGAGAGATAGAGAAAGAGTGAGTAAGAGAGAGATAGAGAAAGAGAGGAGAGATTCATGAATGGTGATCAACAGAAATTCCCTTTAAAAAGTTGGCAACTTAATCTGAATGAATCAACGCATACAATAAGACTGTGGGTGTCAAAAATGCTGCACTGCCTATGTTATACCTATCAGTCAGTCTGTTATTCAATTTATGACCAGATATGATGTGTAGTACTGATTCAAATGTACTTCACAATTGTATGTGTCATAAGAATAGAAGTATACACAGGTAACTGAGACTGAAAGTGGCTGCCCACTCAGGTCTGTATTGGTAAACTGTACAAGAAATCATATCATCGCAATATGAAACAGAAAAAAATCAATCAATGCCAGAAACTAGTGAATTCAATATTATTTGTGTTGTATACAAAAATATGACAATTTTCTGTGAAATACAACTTAACCGGGACCTGCCACGCACACAAAAGACAACCAAAAAAAAGAAGCAGATTCTTATTGACATGATAGCTGAATATCTCACTAAAAGTAAAATAGGCCATTAACATTTCAGGATGAGCTTCCTCAAGAAGTCATTAGGCCATTAGGAATACATTCAGATTTAGAGTGGCTCAGAAACCTATGAACTTCATTAAAGGGTAAATGAGAATTTCCGATTACATTTACATCAACACTCTCTAAATGACATTACAATCATCAGTACATTCCCATGCCAATAAAAAACTCAGATCGCTTATAAGAATCAACTTCACACAAATTATGCAAAAACTTACATTGTTTGACTCAGCGGCATACTGTAACATGCATAAAACAAAATTTTAATAATTTCCAAAAACTAAGAAAAAATTCATTTTTTAAAATGTCAATCGTTTGTAAGCTGACATAGCACTATTTTGCATCCTAAAACATACTTTACATCATAAAAATTTGACATGTTGGATACAGGAAAAAGTTAACCTTTCCATCTTCTTGTTTACGGTCTATAACATAAAAACTACAAAGGTGGGGTGCAATTTGATTAACAGCTTACAAAATATATATAAAGATCATTAAACCTAAAAATTCTCACAATTGAATCAAACGACAAAACATTACAACTATTGGAGGGAGAAAAGACAGGCAAAAAAAGAGTCTTATTACCCTACCAGTACAAGATCATCTGAGTGGTGAGCCTATATTATGCATTCTTCCAATCCAATAAGAGATGATACTGATACTGATACTGATAAAAAATAAAAAAAGAGAAATGAATGAAAGTTCAACACATCCCTATTCCATGAACAAACGTTACACTTGGGGCAGATACAAAAAAATCAATAGAATCAAAATGGTACCGTCACTTCCAAATTCAGACAAAAACCTGTGCAATACAGAACATACAAGTCAGGAAAGCCAGCTATCTGGAACCATTCAAGACTGAAATCAACCACAAAGATTTGTCTTTGCAACCCTGTAAACTGAACAACTTTCGAGACCATTAAAAAAACCCACCTAAACCAAATCAATGAATGATCAGAAAAATAATTTACACTAACACTAACACCCTTAATAGTTATAGCCCATAGCCATATGCCATAATTATCATCAAAGTTGATTACAATGCTTAAAATGACCTACAATTCTGCAACCAAACATCTAACTTTTCATAAACAGGAAAGGAAAATATAGAAAACGATGTCCAACATAATTAACAATAGAAAATCATTAAGAAGGAACTGAATATAAAAGCTTCTAAAGATGTCTCAATTTAAAATTAGACACAACCTATTTATGGAATTTTAAAAAGAAGATGCAACTCACTCGCCAACAAACACCACCATGCACGATGAACATCACTAACCTAAGTTTGGGGTTGCATAATTTGTTAATTTCACAAACTCATCAATCCCCAGCCATATCTTGTCTTTCAATTTCAAGGTTAAAAAATATTTGGGTTAGAAAAAAGTGGTTTCTTCAAATTGAGCAAATGTTTTGTAAGAACTCAATGAGAGTTGGTCCTGGACAAACCCAAATTGTAATGGAGGTCATAAAATCTATTTTGTATTAGAATTAGGAAGCCAAAAATAGCCATTTTAAAATATGGAACCAAAAATAGTTATTTCAAAATATCCATCTAAAAACAGGCTCATCATACATCTGCATTTCCTTCACATTAATCAATAGCAAAGAAATACTTTCTGTAAAAATAATTGTAAAAACAAGAAATCAAAAAGCAGGAAAGTTAAATAATGCAATATCTCTCTTACACTCTCATGCAATAGATGACATTCTAATTGTGACAGTTTGATTACAAATAACATTAAAACGCTTAATCCAAAATGGATGGTACTAGTACAAATCATTTCGGATTCACAGACATGTACAATGGTGAAAATAAAGTCTACTATTTTTTTTTTGCCTCCTGTGCCTCTTAGTGTAGGAGTTATAAAGTAGCGAGACAAGCAAAAATGTTTCTGATAAGGCATCATTAATAAATTCAAATGTTGCTGCCTCCAGGGAAAAGGACTTCATTTTATAAGATAGGCAAAAGTATTGGAAAACACCACATATGACACCCAGATTCTATTTTCTTAACTCTTTCACTACCATCAGCTGAAAAGTTCAGTTTTTTGTATTGGCGCCTTGACTGCAAAGCTAAACAATCTCTCCATTGACTGAAAATTACAAGCAGGCACTTTTCTCGACGAAATATTTTGCCTCAATGTAACCAAGAAAAAACAAAGATATAGAAGTTTTGCAAATAACAGATACTTTTACAATCAGATCTTCACGTAATGAATTTTTAATCCAATTCAGTCCTACATTGTATATTCCAATGGACAACTCAAATTTTTTCACCACTTTCGTAACAATTCATAACATTTCAAACAAAGGTCTGCTAAAAATAATAAGAGAGTATCTGTAAGGCAAAACAAAATATATGTTGATCCCCATTCACACATCTCTCCTAAACAACAAACCCAGATAGCATGCTTTCAGGCCCATAAAAATAAATTTCATAAGTGATAACCAGCAGGCTGGAATGTTAAAAGATACACCGTACAAACTACAACTCCCATTGCAAAAGTAAAACCCAACATTTGTTCAAGGCAAAGCATAGTAATGTGTTAATTCAACTTTTTACTTTGCTTTGCAATTTCAACAGACAAAACAAGCTTATTTCACGTCGCACAAAACAAATACAAAATTGATTTGTCTCAAGAACCCAACAAACCCAGAAAAAAAGAGTAAAAAATATGTAATAAGACTGACTATATTAACCCACAAATTACAAAACGAGAATGAGAGAGAGAGAGAGAGAGACTCATGCTGAGTCATTGAGTAATAAAAAGTGAAAAGGCTGAATAAATTTTGTTTACACTACAATAATAATAATAAAAAATATAAAGATAACATACTCAGAATGGTCACACATCCACACAAAATACAAATACAGAGGGTGATAAATGTAGTACTTGCTTCAATAAAACAATAACTCAGAGGCAGGAGATTTGGTGTCCCAGTGACCCATTGTAGAGCTACAATACACAATGCAAGTCTGGAATCCAGGGTGTTTGACTTAAATAACTAAGTCCACCAACTGCTAAATTTAACTATGATTCTGACAGACAAGACAGAAGAAGAAAAAAAAAGAAGGAAAGGAAAATGCCTGTCTGTGGCATACATCTTGCCCAAATCCGATCTCACGACTAAAACTGTTAGTGATGCACACTTTACTTTTTAAGGTAACTGGTCCGGTAGACCAAAAAGTGGAGAGAAAAAAATATTTTTTACAAAAGACATTTTCCTCAACAGTTTGATTTTATGACACAAAATTTTCTCTCAATATAAGATAAGTGTGCTGCTGACACTCAACCATTATCATCACAAGTTAAACCAATATGTACATTAATAGCATAGTAGTAATAGGCAATAGCCAACATTGTCTCTTTACATCTCAGTTAAAAATTAATGAGTAACACTGAGAGATAAACGGTGGCATAGGAATTCATTGTAACAATTAAATATGCAACTCACACATCTCAATAAAACAGACTGAGGCCATTACAAAAAAAAAGAAAGTATTTCCTTGAATTATATCATCTGATAAGCAGCTCCAATGATAACAAAATTCTTTCATCACATCCTCAACTTCTTAAACTCAGCCAAAACATTTTACCAAAATGAGATATGTCTTTTTAAGTTAACAACATTGTGTTGAAATATGCAGAATTACGTAAACTCACCGAGCAAATAAATGAAGGCAACCTCGAAGTCTTGCTAAAATATAATGATTAATTCAAGTTTGAAAATTCCTTGCGGCCAGCCGTAATAATTTTTTTTTAAATTCTTTCATCTGCCACCGGCTAACATAATATACTCTACTCTAAGGCATTTAACTTTGTTCAGTCGCAACAGGGAGTACTTGGACAATGACTAAAGTCTAATTCAATCACAATCTTTACCTAGAAGTAAAAGAAAAGAGAATAGTACCAACAATAATTTAAAAAAATTAAAGATTGAAAATCTAAGTTTTCAGATCATTATTGACTGCCAGAAAATGTTTGTCTTTCAGGAAAGAGAAAAAGAAAAACCAAAAGATAATGACATCAGTCACCAACTGCAAAGAAAGAAATGAAAATCACCATGGTACAAGGAATATTTTGCAATAAGTTTCGATAGGTCAGCCTGGAAACAAGGTGAGCAGCACCACAAAGTATTGAGGGATGGATAAACAAAAATTCAGACATGCCAATATTCATGCTCAGCATGAATGTGTGTGCTTCATTAAATGAAACAGATCACAGCCTCTTCTTACATTCAAAAAAATTGTGTGGTCAATTGCATACTTACATACTAAATGCATTCAAGATCACAACATATCAGATGTATTCATGCAAAAAGAAAAAAATATACATTTGATAGGATTTTTAAAAATGTATGAACTTAAATAGAATATTGTCGATTTTTTTTACTGGAAGCAGCCATCATAAACTCTCTTTACATTTGTTAAATGTCACAAAATAAACAATTCTTTAAACCACATTCATATTATTGCCATAAATTAGAACACATATGTTATCATCCAAAGAGAAAAGGCAACTTGATATTATTCGTTTGGACAGAAAAGGGCAACTGATTTGTTAAAAAGACAAACGAATAAAAGGAAATTGCCATTTCAGTTATTTACACATGTTAATAAGAGTAAAGCAAGAGGTTAAAATAATTTTAAGACAACCAATAAAAATGAGTTTGTGGTCGAAGACAAGGTCACACATGTGATCTTAATCTGTCTCTGCTTTTGTCCTGCTTCATTCAAAACCGTATTGCAATCACATTCAAGATTCCAACTCTCCTGGTCATTATATATTTGGCGAATTTCAGTCAAAGCAAGTCGTCGCATATTGCATATTCACAAGGGACTGTCACAATTCAGGTCATCCATAGTAAGAATAAGAGCCATGTTAAATAATATGACTTGTGATTTCTAATTCTAAGACAGCAAGGAAGCTGAACTGAAACGGATGCCAGAGTACCGTAGCACCACAGACAACATGTGGCAAGCATACTATCAAATGAGCAAAATAACAAGCGATATAGAAACAAACCCAAAACAACCTAATTCAGAATTCCTGACGAAAATTAGCAATCCCAGAAGTCCAATATACATTATAAATAGGATACATTTAATATTGGTACTGTTCCTTGCATCAGGTGCCTTAACATCCCTTATTGCTCAATTTCAGACTATCAAATGGTCATATAAGTGAAAGGAAATTTACCACATGATCTGAGTCACATCATGGTCAAGAGAGTTCTTTAGAAGGGTAACAACTAAAATTACTACGCTTATAAAATAACTAAATTGCACATGACCAAAATTTGTTCTGCATCCCCCCCCCCCCCCCCCCAGTAAGTAATAGTAAAGACAAAAATCTAAATGGGTAAAGCTTGACCATAAAGAAAAATAATATGTGATCATACTTTTATCTCAGGAACTATAAAATAGTAACCATTTCCACTACACTACATGAATGAAGTTACCGCTCGGAAACTATTTTTCTTTTTAGCAATAATATATTTTCGTTACAATCAAAAGTGACTTTTAAAACTATTTAAACTAGTAGCATAGACAGACCCCATCATAAAATAATCACAAAAAAAGGGATGATTTTCAAATGTGCACTTTCAGCTAGATTTTCCTGTCAAGAATCCTGGTGGCAAGTCAACCACTTGGTTCTGTCATCCATCAAAGAATTTAGCAGAAATTCAGTAAAGAATCCGTCTAGATCAAGTAACATCTTGCTTTAACAAATCAATTACATTTATAATTAACCACACACACAAACAAAAAAAACGCTACCTTCTTTCGACTACATAGATTTCCTTTGACAAATAAGGCATAATAAACAAAGACATTGTGACTGCATTTAAAGCTGTTGCCAAAACAATGTAATTGAGTCAGCAACTAATTTCAAAAATATGCTCAATATCAGTCCAGAGTCACAGTAACTCAGTAACACCAATGATGTCAAATAGGCTTCAACTGTATAATTCTATGTAGTTCCAAAGGACAAAAGAAGGCTCTGAAGTTCATAATATTTATATATATTATTTTCAAACAACAAATATTATCAAATGGCATAGATACACAAGAGAGAAGGCTGCATAATGTTTGCCAACAGCAGATCCAAAGAACAGAACATCATAGCATAGCCCATCAAATGAACTTATCTCCATAGTCAATCTGTTTCTCAATTAAGGCATTAATTTCAAGATCATATAATATAGTTCTATTATAATAACTGGATTTAAACTTCATTTGATTCATCATGGTTTCACAATCCTAAATAAGTTACTTCATAAGTTAAGAATTATATATAGAATTCATGCCACCAAAGTTAATACTTGCATGAGCAGTTTCTATAAATGGTTAGTTTGTGGCAAGGTCACAGTCATGGTTTCATTTTGAATTGCAATGTCACAGCTCTTAGCTCACAACTCATGAAAATAAATGAATTGGAAAATAAATAAGATGAAGATTCAAACACAGGATAGTGAGGAATTCATAAATTGACTAGCACTCTAACCATGCTTCCTTCATCAACGTTTGGGGGTGGCTGATCTTTACGGCAGTAACTAGCACATTGATTGCTTGCTGCAGGATTTGTGTCGATGGTTGGACTGGAATTTTGCAATGCTGAAGGCACATGAAATGGTGTAGGAGAAGGCTGGGATATTTGCTGAGAAAATGGTGATTGTGGAAGTGCGTGCACTAACTCCTCAATGGACAATGTTGGTAACTTAGCTGAAAAGGTCTTTGCTAAAATTTCTAGTTCAGATTCTGAGAAATTTGCACTACAAATAGCATCATCTGATGATGTGAAGTTCGTAAAGGGCAAATTCACTGTCGATGTTGATGGCAAAAGAGAAGCTGTTGACATAGAAGAGTAAAGGGCTGAAGGTGTTTGAGATATTTCTGAGTAAGTTACGGAGGAGTGGGTTGAGTCAAAGAGTGACGTAAAAGAAGGCAATGGGTTTCTTGGAGGCTGGAATGTAAAATCAGAACTGAAACTTATCAAAGAATCACTGGGCGAATGAGTAACAGAGGATTCTGATAAAAAGCTGTCAAGAACATCAGCTTGAGGCTCCCAGGATCCCCTGGACGAATGACTGGTGTCTGTGCTGAGAACACTTGTACATGGCAATAAGTTGTGAACCGTTTTCTCGTCTTCCGAAGTCTCCATTAAAGATTCTGCATCTAAATAAGAAGGTAAACTTGGTTGCACTGGGGTGATTGGTGAGTAATGAGGAGAGCTTGTAGATGACCAATTAAAAGTAGAAGTAGCTGATTGCTGCTGGTAACAATGATCACCAGCTGAAGTTAATGGCTGGGGATCTAGCATGATATCAGTCAATAGTTCAGATAAAGGAGGAAGTCCTTCGAAATGACCAGGATCAACAGAGAGATCTTCTGTTGAAGAATCCACAATTTTCTCAACTTTCATTTCTGATGATAGATGTTTCATAGCATTCACGATAAGAACACTGCGCAAAAGAGGTACTTCTGTTCTTCTCTTCGGAGGTCGTGGAGGGTTGACATATCTTAATTTTGCAGCACACAAATCCATTAGTAACTGTCTTTCACAGGTATCGTCATCAAGCAGTTCACACCACTTGCGTTTCACCGGCGGAGACGCCATGGGGGGCATCACGCTGAAAAAAATGTAAATAGAAATGATAAGACAAGAGATTCATCTTTATTTTTAAACATCAAAACTACTTTACGTCCAATTGTTTGTGTCACTAAGTTTGCAACATATTTTCCAAATCACAGAGGCAAGACCCATGTCGGATAAAAGTATTAAAAGCTTCAAATTTTTTTAAGAGAAGACGGCTGTACTGAGTTATATGCTGATATTGTGTTCTTTTATAAGCTGTACAGGCGACAGAATGGGACGATGCCACAATAAGAAATCTGTAATATAAAACTTAACTTAACAATTACACTAACATAACTAACCTTATTCTTTAAACAATTCAAACTAATAAGTAACACATATTTTCAAACTTAAATGGGGTTGACGGGAATGGTTGTGAGAGAGGGTTACATATTACATGCAAGTAAGGAGAGAGCATGAAAGAATACTACTTCCACAACTTCAGAAATGCCACTTGAATGGTATTTTATTGTGTATTATAAGTACTGCCTGAAATTTCAGCACTTACGTAAATCAGTCATGATTGTTTCTGAGCAATAAAATGTTAAATGGAGGCTGCAAACTAGACCTGCCTGACTGAATTTTTCAAGCTATTTTAAAAATGTCTGAATTCAGGCAATTTGTGGCAATGCAACTTAATCTGTGATAAAATAATTGCAATGCTACTTCAGGATAGAGTAGTCACTGCCAAAATTCAAGCTTCTCTTTGAAGATGAAACATTTGTCTACTAATGCATGCTACTCCGTAAAATGCACAATTTTGAGACATAAGTCTTTTTTAAGAGCTTGATTATATTTCCTCTATATTCCATTCCAGTATTCCAGAGTATAAACTAAAACAGTTAACAAACAAAAATTTTAAAGGGGGGGGGGGGGGGGGGACGGTGGGCACCAAAGAAAGAGATAGAAAGTAGAAAGAGATAGAAAAACAAAGACATGTCTTACATCCTAAGAGCCTACAACAATGCATTTTGGCAGAGACTATGTGGTGCACTTAAGACAAAAGGGGAATTCTGGAGCATACCATATTGCACAACAACAATCCTAACTTAAATGAACACTTTGGCAAATTTACATAAATGATGTAAAATCTGTGGATAGGGGTATGAACTTTAAAACCATCTTTGTTTTTTTTTTCAAAACAAATAATAAACTAATATCTGACAGTCTCTCACACTCACATACACTGTGAAGTGAGGTCTTCCTAGAACTAGAACTGGCGATCTGAATAAATGAAAACAAAGCAAAATGAAACAGTAAAGCTTCAAATGTAAAACGAGACCCAAGTACAAGGAATATTCACAATTTGACAAACAAAAATATTATACAAAAAGGTGGTCACTGATGAAGGAGAAATCAAAAACATTCCCTGTACTTGTACTTGTAATCATTGCTTGTTTTACATTTAAAGCTCTACCGATACTTTAAGCAACCTTCACACAATTAATAATAAACTGGGCTTTGAGAATATTGTAATCCAAACTTGAGATAAGAATTGATTTGCTAAAGTCAGAAAATGTTTGACATTGCTGATCAACAAAGGAAGAGTGTTATGTTGGTAAGGGCTGGAGGCTGGATGAGCTTCATAACCTGAGGTTGTGTGACTGGATCTCATTTTCTGCTTCATCAATGCTTTTTTTTTGTTGCCAGATCCAGGTTTCAAAACATGGAACAAAATGTATCAACACAAAACTTGTCTGATAGATCTCCAGACTGGGTTATGATAGCAAATAAAATTAAATGTGAAAATGGCCAGCATCCACAGGACCCCCCCCCCCCCCCCAAGTTATAGACCAATACGAGATCTACAGTTCTTTGGGGTTTGCTTTTCAACCAATGCTAAAAATGTTAATGTAGTATCCTAGACTAAAAGTAGACCAATTACAAGCCATAAAACATAAAATTAATACAAACCCTAAAAACACATACAAAAAAAACAAGACTGATCTAAAACTAGAACAGATGATTGGCTATTACTTGCTCATGCTACAACTTAATTAACAGTGGGTGGGCATTGCAAAAAACTTGTAGATATATGCTGAGATTTTTTTAACATAGAATATATATATGTATTTTTTTACTTATATTTTTGTTATATATGTGTGTTAATTCAAATTTGACTATTGAATATTTGGTTTCAAATATTCTATCCCAGGAAAAACTTTTAAAAATTGAAATTTCTGTCAAATCAGTACAGAAAATCATGTCATAAATATATCGTGACCAGTTTATAGCCAGGGAGCATGCACTCAATTTGTCTAAACCTTCCAAAACTAAGCTACCAATACTCACATCCCCTATCCAGTGGTTAATCACTGCTTTTCAAATGTTCTTAATGTTGACACCGAAGGAGATAAAAACAGTACACCTTTACTAAAACTCTGCGCCATATTCATCAGCTCCACCATTTATCTCCATTGGTGAAAAGGACACAACACATGACACTGAAAATAGAAGCACTATATTTAAGCCCGGAATCTAGTAAATGTCCCCTTTTCGCAGCACAATCACTTTTACCCAATATCAACGGATAACGGATAATAACAGCAAATGAAAATCTATGGTAGCTTTCGCTAAAAAGGAATAAGTTGTCACGCATTTGGCACCATATAAAAATGGAGATGATGGGAATGAACGTTCAAACATTTGTCTCAAAATCCTTATCCATAGCCCTACTTTATACCTAAATTTTTAGCATCAGAAGTAACAGGTCAATGCGATACCATCTTGAAATGAATTAAAATCACATTGACAAGACTGAGGAAATAGGAA
>JARDUL010299795.1:379-13681 GCA_030265205.1 Dirona pellucida | reverse complement strand
CAACTGTTCTGTCCAGGGGATGACAGAAGTAAAAATTAAATGAAGGCACTGGAATGAGTTATGTCCAGGGGGTGACAAAAGTAAAAGTCATATCGTCACGATCGTAACACAAATCTGTGGACCATATTTACTCGGTGAGGAAATATCAAGACATTTCCTCAAAAACTGAAACTATTAAATATTGGGATTTTTTTCGTTTCACCTATCTCATCGTAGTGACTTAGACAATAAATAAGGTTTATCCAGTTTTCTCAAAAACCACGAAAAAAGACTTAGGCACTTGTGTGATCGTGAGTCTAGTTCCTATGCCTGGCACCTATCCTCTAGGTAGGGTTGGAGGATGCGTGACGGTCCCGGCGCCTATCCTCTTCCTTAATACAATGCCGGGTGCCATTGTTTTAGACATAGTCTATAAACTGCACAGGCACAAGTACAAGTGTTCAAATATGTCACCATGCCTGGAAAACAAGCTGACCAAATTTTCTGCTCTTTATTTTATTTTATTTTTGCTGAGTGACCAACCTAGAAGAGTAAAATATATTGGTAAAATGAAGTAAATTCCTTAGGTTTCGTTTTTACCTTTTATCTTATAATATCCTCGTCAACACTGCCCATACAGATTAGCAGAGAAAGGATGCTATATATACTACTAGTAGTGCAGTCCTTAGGAGTGCACCTCCATGATATTTTATTTTTTATGCATAGAAGGGGAGGGGGAGCAAATTGACAGTAGGTTGGTCATCTGCTTGTCTTTTGTTATTAATCCAAAGAGTTTCCATTTCTGTAATCTAAGTCTGAGGTAATAGTAATACAGCTGGTCCCTACACTGAACTGCATAAAAAATGGGAATGGAAAAGAAAGATGCCCCAATTCCATACCTTCCTGTCACTTGCCTTCTATCTCTTCCTGTGGTAGAAGTAGGAATGACAAAATACGTTGGGACAGGGTTACCAAATGAAAGTGAAAATAGCAATAGAGTTAGGTAAAAGAGTGTATAAATTATATGTAAAATCGTACAAGCTCAATAGCCAGAGTTTGAATTATTAGTTTATCAATTATCAAGCTATGAAGATGCGCAATGACCCAGGGTCGTGCACAAAACTTTTCTACTTCCAGTACAATTTGCATGATTTCAAAATATTCGCTAGAATTTCTAGCTCCGCTTGTGCTGCATTCTTTCTTAATGGCATTAGTATAGGTTGAGACTGACTTTTTTTGCATACACCTCATTTTTTTATTTTAGCTTCTGGCAGCCCTCATTCCTTTTTTCATTTCTAAAGGCAGAGATGTCACCAATCTGAGACAATCAAGAAAAAGTTATAATTTATCACACTTTATCCGTCTCAGGACACTTGTAAAAAAATTTTTTAAACCCATCATCAGTGAAAGCTTAAGGGTTTTGCAAACTGAATCCCATAGGCCGTCTTGTTTGACGGCTTACGAATGGAGAGGAATTGTGTTTCTTTTCCTTTGATTTGAGTAGCATTGTGGGACATTTCACATTAAAAGCGAAATACCCTCTTCCCCTTTTTATATATTTTTTTTTACTTTTTTACATTATCAGAATTTCTTTGACTTGAAATAATGGCAGAGGCGGAGAAAAGGGTCACTCGTGCCTCTTCAAGGAGTAAAGATTCGAAAACTCGCAAAGACAAGGACAAGGCAATGGCATCTTCACAACTTGAGATGGCAGCTGTCACACAAGATAAAGTTGTGGCATGTGCAAGTGAAACTAAATCTTCTGTCCAGTCTGAGGACCATCCGCAAAAGAAAGTTACAAGTACTCGAAAAAAGCGACCTTCGGCTAAAGATGAAACTGAAAAAGAAAGCATAAAGCTCTCAAAAAATTGTTCTGATGCATCATCTAAATCTAATAATATAGATGCTGATAGTAAAAATGATGTGAGCAACAACGAAAAACAAATCAAGTCAGATAGTGTCAATGACACTAAAGATATCCATGCTCAAGTTGAGGTTGTCACAGAGGCAAAGAATAAAGGTTCGAAAACTCGCAAAGACACTGACAAGACAATGGCATCTTCACAACTTGAGATGGCAGCTGTCACACAAGATAAAGTTGCGGCATGTGCAAGTGAAAATAAATCTTCTGTCCAAACTGAGGACCATCAGCAAAAGAAAGTTACGAGTACTCGGAAAAAGCGGCCTTCGGCTAAAGATGAGACTGAAAAAGAAAACATAAAGCTCTCAAAAAATTGTGCAGATGCATCATCTAAATCTAATAATATAGATAGTAAGAATGATGTGAGCACCAACAAAAAACAAATCAAGTCAGATAGTGTCAATGACACTAAAGCTATCCATGCTCAAGTTGAGGAGGTCACAGAGGCAAAGGAAGAACCGGCCCCCTTTGATTCTGTTAGAGCTACCTCAGAATCGCTCAAGAAGGCATGCAAACATGTTGTGCATGCCACTAATTTCAACAAGATCCTGGGTGATAACTTGGAAAAATCCCAGAAGGTCCCATCACTACCTGGAACTACCATTCCTATGAGAAGTAAAAATATTTACCATTACATTATCAACTCAGAGCTCGGAAAATCTGTTGGCAATCATTCACAGGTATGTAATTCTATTTTTTCTCTTTACATAAATGGATGTTTGAAACAATAGCCATCCCTAGCATTTATGGTATGTATAACTATTTAAGAAATTGTTCATCACATTTTGCTGGGAAGTGTTCAGGAAATCATCTCCCAGTTCTGAAACTCTTCCTCACACATAATTAACAGAACAGTTACTATATTATTGTGTGTTAGTGATAACATGAGATTGTCACTCAACCGAGTGGTTAAGATGCAGGTCTCAGAATCATGAGAATTCTCTGACAAAGTTGAGTCCTTGGGAAAGACTCCTTCCACAAGTTTTCTTCACTTGGCTCGGGTGTGAATAAGAACTGTGCTTTGGGCAGTGACCAATATTGTCAGAATGTTAGTAGTGATGCACCTAGCTGGCAGCTCCATTGTATGTTCCCCTTGAAGTTATGAACCTGTAATGAATTTTTTTTCTTTTTAATCTTTGCCCCTTTGCAGCAATGATTCTTTGATTTTCAGCTGTGATACTCTTTTGAGACATTTTCATTTTATATATTGTACATGTCACACATGAGCTCTAAAATGAGATTACCTAATGTTATAGAATTTAATTGTTGTAGAAATTTTAAATAAAAGTGTCAGTACTGTGAAAAAACGCCAAATGAAAGTTGATAATTGTCTCTCAACAGGTCAGTTCAGTCATTAAATTCTGTAAAAATAATTTTGAAATATTTTTTAAATACTGTGATGCATGCATTGATCAGTTCCACTTAACGTCCTTTTCAAAGATTTTACTGTTATAGTTGTACAACATTTTTGAGTTCTGAAATTCAATGCAGATGAAGGGTTGAATTGGTCATTGTATGATATTTAGTTTTATCTAATTGATTGCGGAAAGGTACAACTGTCAAAACGTATCAAATGTTATCCATTCTTAAAGTTCCTTCTTTTTTAATGTATTTTATAAAGCTTATTAGTTGCATAATTTACTCAACGTCATGTTTATTATTATGCGGTGGGCTCATCACCTGCTCATCTTTAATTCCTGATGCAGAGTCTTTCTAGTCATGTGTTAGGTGAGTGGTGAAGTCCTCTTTGACATTTGGATTTACTTCCATTTGTCATGTACACCCTTCATAGCTTGACATATGGCTGGCCCCTACACTGCTTTTTGTGGTATAAAGGGTACTAAACAAACAAACATGTTTATTATTTCATGTACTATATTTTTAACAGGTGGTCACTCGCAAGTTAGCACGTCACCTTTCTAATTATGAAGTTGCGGACAATGCTCACCCGTTCCGGTGTAGAATCACTTCTATTGAATGGCACCCACGCAGACACAACTTCATTGGCGTGGGCTCCAAACACGGTGACATGGTTTTCTACACAGTCAAGTCAGGAGACTACGCAAGACTGGAAGTGGTCCAAAAATATGATGGGGTAGGGTGATTTTATTTGTCATTTTTGTCTCTTTTTTTTCGTCTTGCGACATGTGGTAAAACTTTATGGATTTTATTTTTTCATTAATTTTTATTTCACCAGGTTTTGTCAAAGTTTTATTTTAAAAAAGGTTGCTGGCAATACAATAGTGTATTTATGAATTTTATTTGATTCAGCCAGGAAATATGTTGTTTCAATTCTACATGGGCAACACCAATATATTTATTGACCAAAATCTGAGCAATGTTGAACAATGAGTTGCTCATGATTAATGAAGGCAGGGGGTTGATCACTTGTTTCTCTAAAATTGATATATATTGTAATCAACTTAAGTTTCTATGTCCGTGCTCACCTATGAGTATTGGTGACTGAAAATAATTAAGATATGTAAATTAGCTTCAATGATTGACAGCACAAAACAGATGGTTCGACCAACAGACCTTTGTCAAGCAACAATTAACAAGGAACAATCACAAGTAAAACCTAGATGTAGTTGGGGTGAGGAGGGAACATTAATGAGGATGTTTATGTTTGGACCCTTTGATTTGAAACAACCAAGACTTGCATGCTTTATGCTTAGACTTCACATGCTAGCCAAGGCTGTGGTTGCAAGTTGATGGATCTTGTTTTATTTCGTAATAGCAGGTATTTGTTTTAGTTACTTATTTCTATTGCATAGACCAAAAGATTAATATTGTCTTTGATTTGTCGTTATGTGCACCAAAAAAAGACGAATTGCCTTAAGCGTCATCCACAATGCTGGCAGTTGAGACTCATTGTCTCGTCAAATGAAAAAATACAACCCTAGAAGCAAGACTTGAACACCCGTCATCTGCTTGGTTAGTGAATGTCTTAACCTCTCAGCCACCACACCTAATACAGACATGAGGATTCAATTATTTATATCAACTAGACTCCTGTATAGGATCCACTCACGATCATTACAATTTACTTCTTAGATAATACATAAAAGTGTAGAGGAATACTATCAGGTTGAGGAAATAGTCTCTTTGTTTTCTTTGTTTTCATGTTTTATTCATTTTCCTGGTTTACAGGTTGGTCCAGGAGGATCTATACCGATCATGAAATTCCATCCGACTGAAGACAACATGATATACACATCCTCTCTTTGTGGGAAAGTTATGTTGAGAGATGTTGAGGGACGCCGCAGTGACGTCTTGCAGGACACCCTGTCATTGGAGTAAGTCTTTTACTCTGTTAACGAATAAAGATAAAAATGGATTTATAGTCTGTATCCTGTACATGTACAGACATATAGATTTTACAACATTTGTCCCCCAGCGGACGGTGTCGTTGATTATCCTTCTTCACAACTCCCATGGGGAGCATTCAGTAGAGCAGATTGTAAAGCTCGTCATACTAGCATACGCTGACAATATCTGTCTTTGTCTGCAGTCGGGTTTTTGTTATTATTAATGGCATGGTAAGGAAGGGTGGAATTGTAGCCTCGCTCTAAGTTCTATTATTTTACGAGTGTATTTCGCAATATTGTGAATTATGCAATTTTATCTTTGGCTCTCACAAATATAAGAAAGGTATAACATAACAGTAACGGGTGACTTATTTTAGAATAAGACAAACTGTTGACATATCAATACAAAGGAATATCAACAAACAGTTTTCTGACATCTTACATCTATAAAAAATATTAAATTTGAATCAGTATAAGTATATAAATCAAAGCTGATATGATGTGTGCATGTATGTAATTTATTTGTGTCATCTACTCTAATCCTAGCTTCTGGTATACATCCCTTGATGTACACAAGACAGATTTCCTTGTCTGTGCTGGCAGGAATAAAGGCCACACTATCCTGATTGATAAATCTGGAAAACTGGTACACCTATCTTTTATATTTAGTTACTTGTGCTCGAATAAACATTCTTTTATGTGACTGCTCTTTTCATGAGCCAAACGTTGAAACAGTGGTCGTGTCACTTCACTTCAAAACTTTTGTGTCTTCTTTTTAAGGCCTGTCAAACTTATGTAAATTTTCAGCTAGTCTAATTAGTGAGGCTTATTATTTTGTTTTGATGTGACAGCCGGGCACATAAAAGACTCTATTATTTACTCACATTTTTATTTTAGATGTCTAGCATAAAGACGAGAGCTAGATTGTTCAAATTCGTTCATGTCAGATTTGATGATCTGAGGAACTAAATTAGTTGATGCAAAGTAAATAAGTCATGATAGTCTGATAGAGAGAATTTATTAATAATGATTGATAAAGTAAGAGAGAAAAGAATCATCCCATGCTTTGGTTAATTCAAACAAATATTTTTTAAAACGACAAAACTTGAAGGACATTCCTGGTGGATGTGATTGAATAATTTGATTTTATGCACTTTTTATTTTGCAAATAAATTTTTTCGTAAAGTTTGTTTTACTTTCTTTTCGCAAATAAATTTTTTTTGTCGTTTTTTTTTTTTTTTTTTTAACTTAATGATTATCTAAATGTGCTTTTGAGCTTCTGGATGAATGGTGGTTAACCTTTCAAGTGCAAAACCTCCCAATTCATCAGACGTTTTGTCTTGTTTGTTTTTCAAGATTTGGGAGAAGCGTCTTCATACCTCGAAGATCAGTCACCTTGAATTTTCTCCTCGAGATCCGAACTTGCTTTGCACTGCTTCCATGGACCGCACTGTGAGGCTGTGGGATCTCCGAAAAATGGTAGATAAGTGTCCGATGGAGGTGCTATTTCACAACCAAGGCTTGAATTCAGGTACACCATCTAGTATGAGGATTTCAGTAAATTTCTCTCTTTCTCTCTTGGTAGTACTAAGAGTAAGAGATCTTCTATCACGTTCATAAACCTTTTTGTTTAGAAAATAGGACATTTATGCATTCAACGGATCACTGCAATTGGGACATATTTTTAGTATAATCAACTGTTGAATAACTTGATGTAAGGTTGGGCCAAAATATGCTTACTGTTTACATAAAGGACTGAATATATGGATGCTGTCCTTTGGATGTTATACTATATATGGGTGCTGGTCCTTTGGATGTTATACTATATATGGGTGCTGGTCCTTTGGATGTTATACTATATATGGGTGCTGGTCCTTTGGATGTTATACTATATGTGGGTGCTGGTCCTTTGGATGTTATACTATATGTGGGTGCTGGTCCTTTGGATGTTATACTATATGTGGGTGCTGGTCCTTTGGATGTTATACTATATGTGGGTGCTGGTCCTTTGGATGTTATACTATATGTGGGTGCTGGTCCTTTGGATGTTATACTTCCCGGGTTCTGCTGTGATAATCAAGACTTATATTAAAAAGGGTGGATGTTGAACTAGGTCTATTAGTATTTGTCCTGATTTTATTACTCTAATATTTTACTCTCTTTTTTTTTCTCATCAGCTTCATTCAGCCTGACAGATGGACTTCGCCTTCTGACTACAGACCAGAAAGACGAGCTACGGGTGTATGGGGGTCCTCTGTGGAGATGTGAGAAATCCATTAAGCATCCCCATCGATTTTTCCAACATATTACACCAATCAAGGTGAGATATCTTTTTACTTAACTTTCAAACACGTCTCAACTTTCTGGTCAGAAAAAGTTGTCAGTTGTTTTTATTATGAAACCGTGTTCAGGTGACAAATGGAACAATTTTTGGCTCTTTGTGCAGAGGAGCCAGAACTTGAGGTCTCCCCAACCCTTTGTGATGGGGCAATTAACAGGGAACCTTGTTTTAAGTTAGGCATGTTAAAAAACCCAAGACCTTTAACATATTTTAAACTGCTGCTGTGCCTTTGGCCCAGAGAAGAAGTCAGGTTAAAATTTGCCAGATACTGTAGCACCTTACACTATAAGTAGTGACATGATTCCGTAGTCATGGCCCAGCAATCTAGCAGGTTAAAGGATTCTGACAGATAGTTAACAGCATTGCAATATATTGCTCTATATGTATTTTGAGTCCAAACTAATATGAAATAGTGTACATCTTCACTTTCTTTAACGGTGGTGCAATGTTGTATCTTTTTGGTTAAAAACTATTGTTAACATTTACATAAAGTATAATCTCCGCCTAAGAGCATGGTTCGTGGAGGAGTAGAAAGCCAAGCTCTACTCTTAGTCTTAGGATGATTTCACTCCAGTGGAGTAAGTTTATGGTGTTAGTGTGGGGAGTGTAAATGAAATGTGTGCAATTTTTTATCTCTATTTGATTGAAAGCTTTTGATGACTCATATGTATATAGTAGTCTCCATCTGTTTGGTGAAGTCAGTTTTTGTGTGTGTGAATATGGGATGTAAAAATTAAGGGTGTGCTTCATGTTGTACACACTATCCTTAGTAATAGGCCTTTCCTGCCGTGGTGTCTATTTAGGCACTAACTAAACAATTCAAGTGATGTTAATCTGACAAAGCTTTCTGGCTGCCAGTGTCTTGCAGTTTTGAATGACAGGTTAGGACATAATTGGTGACCAACAAAGTGTGAGTATCACACAGGGTTTTCAAATTGAATCCATTGAATTCATTTGTTTGGGTTAGAACATGCTCTTAGACAAAGACACTCGGAGAGATCATGCTCACAAAAGGGTACATTTGTAGAGAAGAAAATCTGTTTCACTGTGATGGCTGCTCGTAATTTAGAGATTTTTGAACATGTTTTGATATTGTTGTATTTGTTTTTCTAAGGCTTACTGGCATCCACACAAAGACATCATCCTTTGTGGCCGTTACCCAGACCGAGTCAACCTTCCTGAGTTTAACGAACAGCGTTCTATTGATATGTTTGATGCGTCTACTGGTGAACGTCTTGGAGAATTGAAAGACACCCTGTTTGACGGAATCGTATCTGTGAGTTTGCTACTGCAGTGTTTGGGGCATTTGCCTATTGTACTTACTAGTGGACTAAAAGAATAGATAATCTTTGTGGTCAGTGTTTTAAAGAAATGACTTTTTATAATGAGGTGATATTTGTTTGACTTAACTGGAAATTTATTTTTTTGTTACTGCTATTCAGATTCTGTCAAGAAGACTACAGAAACATCATGTAACTGACTTTGGTTTGCACTTTTTATATAAGAAGAGCTCGGTCAAAATCGTACTGTGATTTTAGTTTTATATGTAACTGTGAGTATGATTCTTCTTTTATGCTATTCATAAAATTTATTTCATTCTCTCCTTTTTTTCTCCCCACCAGTCCGTTAAAGTAAACCAAGGAGCAACCAAGGTTCTCTGTGCCATGGGTAAGAATATTTTCTGTGTTTTCAGTTTTGTTAGTGAAAAGTTGTTAATCATATTGGAATAAAGCTTTGTTTATTCTTTCCCTGCTGTTTATTACCTATTCAGCAAAATTAGATAATTGAATAATAATGATGAATAAATGGCATTTATATAGCGCTTATCCATATTTGTCACCATGCTCCAAGCGCTTTACACTTTACAGTAGCACATTTGCCTCGGTTAAGCAACCGACCACTCAACACATTCTTTACTTTCGTCGTTTTTTAACATCGAAATAGTCTGATGGGACAGTAATACTTTTTATGGTAAACGTTGTTAAGCAGTTGCTTTTCACCCATATTTTGCCCTCTTTTTTTTTTCTTAGCTTCTTTGAATACCATTTTACTGAAGCATTCTATATTTTGTTGTTTTGAAAATAATTTTTTAATCATGGTTGTTGACCTTTCATGACCAACGTCTAGAACCTGATAATTATATTTAGTGTGTTTGGAAAATGAGTAGATATCATTCTTATTAGTATTAGGAAATGTAAGTTATCTTCAATTGTCATTTTTGTGGGAAATTAGTGTTCCAAATTGAATTTTGTTTCTTTTTTATTGTACTGAAAATACTGAAAGTTGCTTGAGTTTGTATTCAGTGCCATTTTTCCCAGTCCTGACATGCGTTCTTCCCTTGAGTCATGTACACAACCAACTGAATGGCGGATAGATTTTAGTTATTATGTTAGTTGTATTGATACCTTGTGGTCACCATCTACACTGACCATCACTAATTGGATGATTGCAGGTTGGGTAAAATTTTGGGTTAAGATATTGTATTTTGTTAGCATTGCAAAATTATTTCTAAAGCTTATACTCATAGCAGTGAGCAGTGTTGAGTAAGGTCATTTTTAATTACTATAATATATAGTGTTGAAGTCTCTTCTGTGGTGTCCTGGCACTTATATTCATCACAACTCTTTTTTTTTCTTTCTACTGTTTCCACCACTGCAGGATATAATTTGAACCTATGGAACAATGAAGCCACCTTTGTCAGCGAAGAGTTGTCCACGGGTGAGGTAGATGCACTCAGAAGGTCACGATCGAGGGTGGCCCGTGATGTCAGAGGAAGGGGCCGTGACGGCAGTTTTCAGCGCTATGCAAAGAAAGATAAAAGGGATTACCGGAAACGAGAAATACCAGTGGAATCAGAAATAAGACAAAGGGGCCTCATTGTCCCACCCATCAATCCAGTGAGAACCAAGCAAGAAGAGGGTAATTGGTTTACACGATTGTTTAAATGGAAGAACAACAAGAACACAAAGAAGTAATGTTGTTGTTTGATATATATCATTATGCTCTATTTTATCAGGGGTTGTTTTTTGGGTTTTTTTAGGAGGGAAGGGGAGGGGGGTTTTTTTTGTCATATTTTTACCAAAGATATTATAGGAGATTTGTAACCAATTTCGTCACGAGTCCTTCACAAGGCAGCTACCATGGAATATCATCCATATGATATTAAGTATACTTGTCACAACTTGCTAATTAAAAGTATTCATTCATGTCATAAATTTTCAAACATATATTTCCATTTCAAATCTGTTTCGACAGTTTTCATTTACTGTATTATATACCCATTTGAACTAATTTCTATTACAGTAGTCGCTGGATAATTGCGCGTTTGCTCAAATGCACGCTGACGGCGGATGACCGAATTATTTCTATTAACTAAGTACCCATAAATGAACGTCAGGTATGCATAATTGCACGGTCAAAACTGTAACAACATTATAAAAATAATTCACCCTCAACGCACTGAAAGTAAAAGGAAATGAAAAAGAGAGTCAGAGGCATTGGTAGAGGATACCACACAGTCTAGATGTGATGTCATGCCTACTGTGTGGTCCATAGAACAGACTCGCGTGCTACCAACACACAGAATGATTGAAATTGATTATTGGGGTAGCATATAAACACCAATGTTGATTTTTATCAGCTGTTTCCAATTTATGTGTTTAATATTTCTTATTTCTTCAATTATCTTGTTTCAGATTTTTATTTTGCATTCATGTATCTTTTTTGCATTCATGTATCTTTTTATCTCTTTTCCCATTACTCACGTCTTCCAACTTGTTTGATCTTTGATTTTGTCAGTCATATTTCTCCACCAGTTGATAACAATTACGGGTTATTCCATATCTATAATATTATGTTTAAATATTTAGTGAAACACTTAAAGTGTTCAGTCAATTTTCTCAGGGCCTTTTAAGGTATATTACATTTCCATATATTAAAATTCATTGAAAAGGATGTCATTGTATTTTATTGACCGTTGACATTTCACCGGCATTGTCCCGCTTGTCGTGAGGTCCTATATAAATACACCTAAGCTAAGTGTGAAAAGTTTATAACAGCTGTTTATAATTGATTCATTATATGTTTTTTTAGTGCTTTTCGGTTTGAAAGGACATAACTTGCATGTTCCCAAAGTCTCGTGGTTTATCTTCAATTTCAAGGCAGACCAAATTTTATAAAAATCATTGGGTTTTTTGTTAGCTAATTTTTGTATGCGATCTTTCTCCTGCCAAAATGGTTGCCAATTGCATCTAATAATCTTGTCAGACCTGAAGAAGATTTATTTATCCTGTATTAACATTGAGTAATGATACATCATATGACTTGTCTGTTGCTTTAGAAATCTGAAACGGTAGTGTTTGTGGACTGGCTAGACTTGTCAGGCCTCACCTCAACATCCATCCCATTTCCTCTCATTCACATTAGAATTCGTAGCACTGCTCTCAAGAGTTGCATTGTTGTCATTCAATTAAAATGTTTGATTTACTGATATTGTGAAACCTCTCTAATCTGGAAAAAGTCTGTATTTTTTTAATTCGGCCTGATTAATCTTGATTTGCCTGGTGGTCTATAGGGATTTTGTTTTTTCCCCTATAACTGGATACTCTAGCCCTCCTGCCAGGTTGAAGCAGACTTACTTCCTTGGTCTCTTGGTGCCATAGGGAACATAAGTCGTCAATAAGAGATTTCCATTGCAGTCGGTTAGCCGCTTTTGAGTTGATGGTCTCCCGTGTTGAAGCAGAGAACCCGGCAATATTCTAGTATCATCCAGGTTACGCGTACAGTGTGTGCCTAATTTGCTACCTCTTTTATACGTACAGTAAAAAACATGTTAAGATGCATCGTTCACATTGTAGCCAAGACTGAAATGGAGTACTAATGAAATATCGTACAGAAGAAAAATATATTCATAAAGTCATCCTGATTTGCTGGGAACGTGTCCCGATTGTGGGGGTAGAATAAATTGAAACAATTCAGTTTCCCAAGATTTTATCCCCTTTTACCAGCTTTCCTGTTTAGAGAGGTTCCACTTTATTAATCAACAGTAGACCTCACTTAAGAGCGTGACAAATGATCCAAAATATTAGCAGTCATGTTTGAAATTGAATGTTTATACATATTATTCTTTGCATTTATGTACGAAAAGTATGGAAATAGTAACACTGCCAGTTATATTGTCTTTTACATAATTTACTCTTTTTATAATCTAAGTCAGGTACTTCTTACATTGTGGCTTCTAGTTATGTTCCATAATGTATTGTATACTCAACATTTATACAGATTTTGTGCTCAAAATAGAATATTTGTGGACAAGTCTCTACATTTACCTTTTTTTTCCTTTGAAAATTGCATTCTTGTACTTAGTCAATCAAGGAAATATATACGAAATAAACATATCTTCCAGGAATTATTTGTGTGTAAATGTCGTATTTAAAAAAATGAATATTTATCATGTGGGTCTCGTTTGAAGAAGAAATGTATATTTTTACTTTGTGTGTGTGTGAGAATGTGATGAGATTGGAAATGGTCACAAGATAGTCATGGAAAATGTGTGATTTGCCACGCCCACAAACTTCATAAAGATACATTCATGAAATTGATATTTTATTTGCTTTGGGGAAAAAATGAAGCAAATAAGATCCTCATTTGGATAAAGTGATAATTCTGCCTCATGGTAACAATGGGGTCAAAATTATGAAATGAGGGCTGCCAGATGCTAAAATCTAAAGGGGGGGGGGGGGGGGGGTTTGCAA
>JARDUL010299684.1:0-11498 GCA_030265205.1 Dirona pellucida | reverse complement strand
TATTAGAGCATGGTGGTAATCATGAATAAACACTGTATAAATGTACATTATTATTATTATTATTATTATCATTATTATTATTATTATTATTATCATTATTATCATTATTATTAGAGCATGGTGGTAATCATGAATAAACACTGTATAAATGTACATTATTATTATTATTATTATTATCATTATTAATTAATAAAACTAACCATACATCCTTAGCCAGGGAGTCGTTCTGATGAGACCAGACATGTGTCTTGTAGATGGCTTCTCCGTTCACCTTCAACCAGGAGCCAACTTGGAGCAGCCTCTCTTCGAAAATGGGAGGAATCTCTCCATACGATGTCGGCCCAATGTTCATTAACATGTTTCCACCCAAACTGCATAAGGCACAAGATATAAAGAATAAACATGTTGCTTTACACAAACGACTGTCAGTGTTCTAAGATCACATCAGGCTCTCCTGGATTGGATGTACCCCCAACAACTTTTTAAACAAATAAAAAAAATTAGCAATAATGACATGCCAAATGATATTGTTTTTCTAATTAACAGGTCTTCATTCCCTCCTGTTACCAACCCACTCCAGCCCCATCTCGTAACTGTATCAGCGCCCCTCGTTCTCCCACCCCTTGCTTGCTGTCAAAATCAAACGAAGACACATGTAATATGATGTAGCCTACACACACTATCTTAACACACAGTGAGACACATGCTGCGGCCTGTGTATGTTTGTATGTGTGAGTGTGTGTGTGTGTGTGTGTGTGTGTGTGTGTGTGTGTGTGTGTGTGTGCAAAGGATAATCCAAAAACTATTTAATCCTAAATGATTAGGAAGGGTCAGAACATTTCAGATTAAGCGTTCTAGAGTGTACCTCACTTGTGACTGTTGAAGAAGGGGGGGGGGGGAGGGGGGGGGGAGAGGATCTTGTAACCAAAAACTAGCTCTAACTTATGTTAATAAAAACGAGTTAATATGAAATTATACCAGATTATCTTTTATGTAATTACAGGGGTGTAAATGACAAACGGAGAAAAAAAAATCTGAAAACAAAACATCAGCAAGACCAAAGATAGACTAGTGGGTCTGAAATCATAACTTGCCACTAATAGAGTCTATATGAAAAAGCAAAAAGTCTAAAATCAGACACAGTAAAAAGTCTGAAATCAGTCAAAATCTGAAAAATGTACACCCCTATAATTAGTAATACAAGGTTTTCCATTTTGTTTGCAGGGAGCAAGTGGTCCCTGATGCCCATAATCTACAGGATCCATAAAGAGGACAAAAAGAAATACAAATTTTCCTCACCTTACAGTTGTCACAAGTTGACCTATGAGTTTCTCTATAGACTGAATGTCCTTCATTCTGGCTGTAGCACGAAAACCCCAGGAACGCACATCAATTTTCATGCAGTTTTCCCACTTGTGTGGAACAAGTTTTCCTGAAATTATTTATTTTTCAGCATTATACAATCTCCATGTTATTTTCTATCAATAAAGTCATTTAATGAGGAGAGTGTAAATAAAACCCCCAAGCATTTATTGTCTTCCTTAATAAACAAGGCACACAGCTGTAAATAACTGTTTCGAGGGTGCATGTAGCATCATCAAATTACAAGCTCTAAGCACTTTATCCTTTCCCACCACAACCTACCCTATTCGCCACTCAGGGGTGTTTTTCGACCCAGTGACTTACAATTTACAATTCTCTCTTTGATTGCGCGTCACGGGGTCAAAAAGACCCGCGAATGGAGGTATACACAATAAATCTCTGTTTGTACGTCACTGGGTTAAAAAGACCCAAGAATGAATGAGCTATGAAATTCATATTATTACAAAAATGATTCATTAAAAAAAATGTTTTTGATAAAACTGAAAAGAGAACATCACACAACGGTCGAAAAATAATTGAAGCAAGTATATTTAGAGTTTCAAGAGGCTATTTATTCATTCAAAGACACAGTGATTGGATATGTACATGGGGTGGGTCAGTTAGACCCATGAGTGGTGGTAAAGTTAACCATTTCTGCCACTCATGAGTCTAAGACACCCATCCCGTTTACATATTTACCAACTGTCTTTCAATGAATAAATATCCACTTGAAACTCCAGCTATGCTTCATTCAACCATTTTTATACTTGTATATGTTGATGTTTTTCAGATACGATCTATAATTGATTTTATATGATTTTTTTCTTCTCCCCCCTATGAACATCAATCGCTCAGCCATTTGTGGATGTTTTTTACCCGATGACTTGTGTAAAGGCTGTTAAATTACATACAGTACGCATTTGTAGGAATGACAGTGAAAATTTGAAAATTATCAAATCTGAATATTTTTTTAAATATCACAATTGCTACGCTAACATGCACTGTCAGAACACTGACACTGACCTGGTTGGAAATGATCCTTACAATTCCAGAAGCTACCATGTTTACAATTGGTGTTTTTGCCCCATCTGTCATTCACTACCACAGTATCTTTCACAGGGCTGCCAAAATTATTGAAAAACAAAGTCATTTCAGACACCTTTTATTATGACAAAATGAGCCTATACAGATTACATAGCTAGATATCTTCCAGAAACAAATAATTTGAAAATTCCCAATCACTATCACCATTATTTTACCGCTAAGTTTAGTCTGACACCATATTGCTTATCGGGAAGTGCGTACTAAATTACACCAAAGTAATGGCAATTGAAAACTAGGTTCCGGGACGCAAGGATAGAAGCTCGATACAATGGGTTCATATGTGACAGCTTTAGAAAATCTAAACTATCCACTCCAGGATTTGAGATTTTGACTTCAAAGTGATATTATCCAGTAGCTACTACAGAATTACCAGACGATTGCAAACCAATAGTTTCTATTAGAATTAAATTGGGTAAACATCTGAGGCAGAGCACCTTCACATGGATCTCCATCTTTAGCTGCCAGCACCCACACTACTTTCCCTGACAATTTGAGGAAATTTAGCATTAGGTTCCCAGATTCCCAGAAACTAAACGGATGGAAGCTCAATGCAATGTGCCAATACCTATAATTATATCTCCACTATTCATATAATGATAAAAACAAATTTGTTCAGGTAGTGCACAATACAATTTGAGCTTCATAATGGACATATAATATAGATTTAAAGATGACAGATTGTTTATAGTTATAGTCTGAATCCCCACACAAGAATGCATACAGTAGAGTAGCCTCTTACGTGCATCATACCCCTTACATTCTGACATAATCTTTCTCTACCTGTATTGTAGTCTACAATAAATATATGATAATAACAATATCAATAATCATATAATATATACATAATCATAGTCTACAAAAAATGTTCAGCTTCAGCATCTTGGGAAAAAAAATGATTTCCTTATTTGCAACAATAACAGAGCCTAACAATCATACATGTTTGCTTGTTAGTAGGCTCTCTTACAAAAAAGGAAATAATTTTGAGCTGCAATTATTAGAGACAAAAAATCTAATTCCTGCCTTAGCTGTGGATTTTAAACTAGGTACCATGATTGAGCTGAAGGACTAAAGCACACTTTGATTGAACCCTCACCTGTCATTAAAAAGCCAGGCTAAAAACTGTGTTGAGTTCCAGTACGTATCGTTAGCATTCCAATCACCGTCAGACCAAATAACGTCAGGCTTGTACCGATTCACAATTTCATAAAGCTCTGGCATTGTTTTCTCCTTCAGAAAAAAATAAAGAAGAAAGAAATCAATAAAAAATAAAACACACAAACATGATCATTGCGGTGCTTGGATTATTTCAGTCTTTTTTTCTAAATAATAAATTATATCCTCAAGACAAAATGGCCGTGTGGCCAAAGTAAAAGCAATTTATATTCATTCTATTTAACTCATCACCTAAATGAGTTTCATTTTGAGAGAGAAATTTTGATAGCTACCTTTACAGATATGATTAGTATGAACACCTCTCACTCTCATTAGCGCCAGTCGGCAGAAGAGCCTCTGCAAGTTAGTCATCACTTCACTTGGCCAGATAAACTTTTTTTAATATGCGTAAAATTTTCATACAAATGTGTCTACATTTTTTATGGTACAAGTAAAGTAACGCAATAGTGGTGTATAAAGTAACGGCAGCTACGGCTTCAAATGGAAAGCAAACTTTAATTGGACTGAGGCATTATTTTTGCATTTTTCCATTTATTCGAATCAAATCAATAGCTTCTAGTAACACTCACTGCATTTATTTTTATATGTTCATAGAATGTTTCCATTTGTAGACTTTTGGTGATTTTTAACTAACTGGTATCCATGCAAATTAATTATTTCAGTTTTATCAAATATGATGAAATAAACATCTTTGTCCACTTTCTCAAATTATGTTTGTTATCAGTTCCGTTACAGTAATCCTGACAATTTAGGGATGGCTTTGTTTCTGGCCGAGAGACAGTGTACAAATACAAGGCAAAAGACATTAATGTGCAGACCTGGTTAAATTTTATCCAGATAAGTGTGAGTCATTGCTCAGCCATTACACATGGCAAGATGCAGAGCTGAAAATTCTATGCATCAAGATATAATTTGATTGGTGCAAGAGGTAAAATACACTGGTCAATATAGCTGCTCATGTCTGGACCTGACAACATCATATCAATTGGAGTCTCAGGTTTTCACCCGTCATCAAAGAGGCATACTTTCTAAAAAGTTATCAAATATTGTTAACTTATCCTATGGTATCATTTCACTTGCATCACATTTACAATGCTATGAAAAGGCACCCACATACATACATGATTCATACATACATACATACATATACATAAATATGTACATACAAACATAATGATAAAGAAAGACATACATATATCTTATCTTGCCTTACAAGTAAAGACAAATAAACAAACCTTCACAAATTTTTGCGACGAAAAGTTATTTGCCTTGTCCTGCAAGTAGAGAGGATTAAACCACTCAAACATAGAATGGTACAGTCCAAACTTGATGTCTGTGCCCTGTTTCACAGCTTTTGCAAGGTCCCCTAGCATGAAAAAAAACCCGAACAAAATAGCATGTAATATCAAATGCAAACATTCATTTGTAACAAGACGTTTTAAATCAAGAAATCTGTTTATAACAGACTTCATTAAAGTGTAAAGTAAACTGCAGTCAGTCCCTTACTCTGTGATAAGCCTGGGGTGATTACGTATATGTCTGGACTTTGCTCCAACCGCCTCACAAGATATAAGTGTAGAAATGGCTACCAGCTTATGACAGGGGAGTAATCTGCAATGCGTCAGAGTCCTATCCAGAAGGGTGACACATTGTCAGTCGTCTCCACTGATAAGCACTGGCTCTATGGACCTCAAGGATCTTAAGGGCTTACTTTTCTTTTTCATACTCGTGGACTAGTGTCCTATCCAGAAAGTAACTGTCACTCCGTCAATTTAACTTTACAGAAAGCAGGATAATCACTTTATGGGCCTCAAGACTTGGCATGACATAGCACCTTTCTAATAGTATTTTGATTAAGTCCTTTGTTTTTCATGTCCTCTGGCCAATTTGGTTTAATAAGAAGTCACTGAGATGGATTTTAAATTTTGACCATTCCATAGTACAACTCACCAACCAAATCACGTTTCGGCCCTACGTCCCCTGCATTCCAGTTCCAAGAATATTTGGAAGGCCAGTTGGTGAAGCCTTCGTGGTGCTTGCTTACCAGGACTACATACCTAAGCAAGAAAATATGCATCAATATCAGATCAGTGAAAACAATAAATGAAATAAAATGACAAACAATTTTGAAGCTTCAGAGGAGGTGGGAGGGGGCTAGGGTAAAAAAGACAAGTGATGGATAAGGAATTCTGAAGAAAAAAAAATTATATTTCCGGAAAGCATGTTGTCTAGTCTAGTTGTTTGTACCTAGAAATAATGATATTTTTCAGTACAGAGACACAAAGAGTGACACAAACGACAAACCATTTCATTTCATTCAGATTAATAGAATGATACACTACCATATTGAAACAATGCAAATATATCTAAAAGTTACTTCAACACTCTTCATATAAATTTTCCCGGGTCACAAAAAGATCCTATTGTTTATCAAATATCAGGGTGCTAGTGGTGCAACAGTGATATAATAGAAATACTGCATTTAAAAAACATATTTTTACAGAAACAAACATGTCAGAACCAAAGAGGAAATGTAGGGATTTAGTGTTGTATGGAATCGTTAAAACATAGCTTATAAGCTTTAACCTAACACATACAAATTTGTATTTTTATTCATGCATTTGATTTGCGAAAAAGTGTTGTCCAATAAATCAGCAAAGAGACTACTTAAAAAAGATGGCAAGACAAAATGAAGATTTATTTTACTTTCACGCACTTGCAAGTTGTAAGAAAGAAAAAAAAACAGCCAATGTTGTCCATTTTTTCCCTTTCTGCTTCAAGGCAGGAAAGTGATGGGTTACCTGCCTTTTGTTGGCCAATTGCCCAAAACAATGAGCCATATAAAATAGGCACATGATTAATCATCCCCACTGATATGCACACTCTGTTGCTCAAACCAATGATCTATTGTCATAAATTGAAGGTACCAAAGCAGTACTTTCATACATTTAAAAAAAAATGTTCTTACCGTAACCGTTCCAGATTAGATTTACATTACTTTTAAAGTCAAGAAGAGATGGCTAGATATGCACTTGCAAGCAAGGAAAATTTATTTAATTTAAAACAAACGACAATTTCAGGCTAAAATAAAAAAACGGCTACCATCAATCCTGCTTACAACACCAAATTCCAAATACATACATACATTTTGATCAATGACTCATGACCAGTTAATGGTGAAAAAGTTATGAAAGAGCCGCAGTTGCATTCAATACATTAATTAACTAAATAATATATTTTAAAATTTAAAACAAAAAATATCTATTTTTCAAAGTTACTCACTTTGCTCCAGACTTTTGAAGAGTCTCTGCCCAGCTATGTGGATCATAAAATTCAGCTCGGAATTTGGGTGCAAAATCAGCATAAGTGAAATCTGGAGGGTAGTTGTCTTTCATATATTTGATATACTCAGGCTTCTTCTGACCCTTCCATTTGTCCCAAAACCATTCATTCCCAAATGCAGGGACAGAAAAAACTCCCCAGTGGATGAAAATACCAAACTTTACTTCATCATACCATGCTGTGAATTAAAACAATTGAAACATCACAATTTAAGATAATAGTAATAGTACAAGTAATGCAGTAATCGCTTGACAAATGCATGCTCCCTGGGGCAGAGAAAGGCGTGGATTTTTAATGCATACTGCACTTTTATGAGTATGAGAATAGGCATAGGACGTAACACTACATCTAGGAGTGGGTTTTTTAATTACTTCATTTGGATTGTGGGGGGAGGGTCAGTGGGGGTTGGTGTTTTTTCACTTGTTTTTTTTTATGTTTCGCGGCCACCTGTATGAGGCCGCCACCTGTCATGGCAGCAACTTTCCAGGTCCAACCAACGTTTCTTCCTCTATTTTGTCACTATACAAATATAAGGCGGCCACCTGCCAATGTGGCCAGTTGCCACTATATTTTTAAGTCCAAAAAATAATTTTTGAACCTGTCTGAGTCGGCCAGTTAATTATAATCATTTACTCGATTAATCCCACTTTTCTTTTGTGCCGATCTTTGAAACATATTGCATGCCCATCAAACAAATTACAATAAAAGTGAGAACATAAAGATCCTACATTGTGTAACACACGTCCTTATATGTCACCATAGATTATAAAATATATCAATACACCAGCCCCCCCCAGTTGATAAAGTCTTCTCTCCTCCCTCAGACAAAGGCATTAATCATTGAAGTTTACACTGACATGTGTCAACCATTACTCAATCAATGAATATGTCAAGCCATTGGCTCGCATCCTCGTGGAGAGAAACAATAGACTAAACAAAGGAGCATGCCTGTGAGTAATCGCCGTACATCAATCAAAATACATGTACAAATGGTCCATGGGCGTCTTCAAATCGATTGACCATTGAATGGTGTCTCATTGTCAGCTTAGACTTAGATATCAATAGACTTCAAATACAATAGCCAGGTAAGTTTCAATCCAACTGATCAAGTTTGCTCCTCCTCTCACTCGGCTACTTGAAACAACTCAGGGTTAAATGGGCAGAGTTAATTTCTGATTGATGCGTTTCTTTAATGCGTGGGCAGTAGAACCTACCAACAAAAAAAACCCAAACAAACACCGCCCCCTCTCTCTCTCTTTAAAAAAAAAAAATTTAAAGCCCTTTTATATATATAATTTTCTTTTATTTTATGGGTGGGGGGGGGGGGGGTCATCTAGTTTTGTGGGGGGTGGGGGGACTAATATGTATAAAACATCATAATGCTGTTGTTATTGTTATCTCCTCAATTCTTAGAAGAAAAGCTGATGACTTGAAAACTGAGAGTTGTGGTGAGTGACAGGCAGTTTATTAAAAATTAAATATCCACCAATGATGACCAAAGACCAAGACAATCCTTCCTCCACTTCATTCTCTCAGTTTCTCAGTAATCTCAGGCAAACAAATGTTTCTATTTTCTGTTCTTGTCCCTCACTGGCACTGTTACATTATCTCACTATCAGTCTGTCTACTAGACCATTCAGTACCCGCTCCCTCTTCATTTACTAGACGGTCTAGAGGTCTAGATCATTGGCAGCACCTGGAAGTGGTCTTGAATCCAGTGATTTCCAGTTAGGTTCGTAACGAACACCGTCTGACTCTGTTATTGTTATGAGGAAGGGGAGAGTGAACAGTGCATAGTAAATAGAAAAAAGCATTGTTTCCCTTCTTCTTCGTTCAATCCTTTCTCTATCAAATGAATATAGGGTTAGTCAATTTAAAACAGTAGTAGTGGTAGTCTAGCCTAAATCTCTAAATAATTTTAAGTAGGCGTCTCTCTCAATTCTCAATCTCAAACTCAATGAAAGAAGAGTGATACATTTGTTTCCTCTTATGAAGTGATTAGTTCGCTTCTCTTCTAGGCGACACGCATTTGCCCAGCGATAATATATTCATTCCTTTCTTATACTTATTCTAATGACAGTATAGATCACTGCATCTCCGATTGTCCTACTCTGCGCATCAGTAGCACTCTTGTTTTTTCAGACGGCCAGGTTTCACCATTTCTGATTATATATTCAAGAGATCAATATGTATTTACCATGCCTAAGTTCACCCTTCAGAGGAATCATGGCAAGATTGGAAAAATGGATTCACAAGATTTAGGCTAGCCACTAAATTGAGCACAAAGGGGAAGGGGTCGTTCAAGAATCGTCATTGATATACCTATGGACGATGAGAAAAGAGCCAGAATAGATTTTTCAAGTATTTCTCATTTTGAGAGATTCGAAGAAAAAGCTAATTATGAAATAGTAATGAAGAAAATTGAGGATCATTTCAATTTTAAAAAATCAATGTCATATTTGACATTTCACCGAAGACATCAATTTGAAAATGAGTTAATAACAGAATTCACTTGATCACTTTATGAATTACGCAGTGGGCTCATCGCCTGCTTGTCTTTAATTCCTGATGCAGAGTGCAGAGTATTTCTAGCCATGTGTTAGGTGATGAGTGGTGTTCAGTAAGTCTTCATTGACTTTTGGATTTACTTCCCTTTGTCATTTGCACCCTTCAGGGCTTGACATAATATGGCTGGCCCCTACACTGCTTTGTGCGGTATAAAGGGGACTCGATAAACAACAACGTTATGACTTATCAGTCAGGACGTCAACGTAATGCCAAATACATTATTGCTTGGTTAGACGCATAAAACGGTAACTAAAGTGGTGCTTTTGCTCTTCCCACAAATTTCAGCTTTAATTTTAATCAAATCGTAGCGTACAGATACAAAAATTCAAGGGTCTATTTTCGATAGTTTTCGAGGTAGATTCAGTTTATGTGCCTTGTTAGGGATGTACAAACTAATGACAATGTAAATCTAAAATGTAGATGCAAATAATAGGGTTATATTCCGTATCCCGTATATGTACAGACTCACAGACTTAACATCGTTTATTCCCCAGCAGGCCTTGTCATGCAATATCCTTGTTAAATCCCTGGGGAGCATACAGTAGGTCAGCATGTTAAACTTAACATACTAACAAATTGATACTATCTTTCTCTGTCCGTAGCTGGGTACATATTCACGCTTGTGTCAAGTGAAGAAAAAAGTGTGAAGCCTTTACAAATTTTCAAAACCCAGGACCTCACGATATCGAGCCCAGCCAGCCCAGCGCCGCTATAATATTATAGGCCCACCATGACCCTCCGTCACGTCCGTTAAAACACCGGTGATGATTTCCCGAGCTTTGTGTCGTGGAGAAAATAAAAAAAATATAAAATTTTGAAAATCCTTGTATTTATCACAAAGGCGGGGAGGGAGAGAGGCGGGGGGGCGTCTTTAGTGTCTATTCCGAGGGTAAACCAGAACAACCCAGGCGTCAGCCGCAGTACAACGTCGCAAAGTGGGATCAAACTCTTGAGAAAAAATCTAGTGCTTCCGTCGGTATTCGAACCCGCGATTTCTCGAACCAAAAGCGAATGACCTAACCACTGTGCCACCGGCTCCCCATATGCCAATCAATGCCATATACCTAATACTGATATTGGATATACAGAGTAACTCCAATTATTTATGTTTAGAACACAAATAGTGATTTCTACTAGTATAGTCCTTTGTCAAACTATAGAGGAAGCAAATCATGGATGGTATTTTGGTATTGCATATAATAATATGATAATATGAGGTGGGGAGGTTGTGGGGAGATGGGCGAGAGACTTGTTGACAAAAAAAACCCAACAAAAACAACTATCCGTGTCTGCTGACGTTAAAATAGAAAATGTTAAATGATCGAATGCAAGTGACCAGCTGATAAAGTAAAGTCACTTCGAGACTTGAGGACACAGCCGGTGATTATCCCGGTTTCCGTGTCGTGAAACAGACAGAGTGACAATACGTCACTCCTCTGGATGGGACGCAGATTAATTCCTCAGCTGCAGGCTTGGGTCGAGTGAGGCAATTGGAGTAAAGTTTCGAGCCCAAGAAAAACAACGAAGTGACTGGGATAGGATTCGAACCCACGACCTTCGTCATGAGTGTCCGTTGTCTAACCACAAGGGCCACCTCGCCTCCGACTAGATGATAGTATTGATAGCGACCTAACAAATAAATAAATAAATAAATAGACCGATGAAGAATACAAGAGAAATCATAATCTATTTGTTGCAGTGACGCACGGCTGATTTCAAACGAAATTATAGTTATCATCACATTCCATTGTGTAGCCATGTATTGATACAAAAGTAAAAGTAAAATATGAACAATGATGATGACGATGACGATGATGATGGTGGTGATGCTGATGATGATGATGATGATGATGATGATAATGATGATGATGGTGATGGTGATGATGATGGTGGTGGTGATGATGATGATGATGATGATGATGATGATGATGATGATGATGATGATGATG
>JARDUL010299573.1:546-13687 GCA_030265205.1 Dirona pellucida | reverse complement strand
CAACAAAAACAAAAGAAAGAGCCTTAAGAGTACAATACGTAGCAATCTCTGAAAGGTCCAGAGATAATCCAAGGACCAATATTATTTCGAACCAGGGACTTTCTGCCTCTAAAGCATGCAAAAATTAACTGATCACATTCTAAGTTTAGCAGACATTGTCCAGTTGCTTACTCTACTTTCATACTTTAAAAAAATCATTACATTATCAAATGAAATTAATATTTCGTTTTAACAAAAATAAAATTAAAAAAAGATTTTAAAAATAATCAGCTTAGATAAAAAAAAAAAGTAAAAAAAAAGTAAAAACTTCTGAATCTTTCTATTCTAGCATTGACTTGACACATCCGTCAAAGACCGACACAGTCGTCAATTTCACCAGTTCCTGATCTAACATTGACTCACGAATTAAACTTGGGCGTCAACAAATTTGTAACTGCATTGTGAATTACTGAAATGGTTAAAAATAGCGACTGTTGCTCTACCCGTGTATCTGTGAATGTCGTACAAATGGGTATTAGCCTTAACACATCCTTATTTATTATATTAATTTTTTCTTCAAAATCCAAGAATAATTTCCGATATTTATATAATAATAATAATAATAATAATAATAATAATAATAATAATAATAATAATAACAATAACAATAATAATTATAATGATTTAATAATAAAAGTGAACAACATAAAATCAACTATACAATACCATGCCATATCATATTACAATAATATTGACGGGGGGGAAAAAGTAACATTTAAAAAAATCATAAAATGAATATGTATTAATTAAAATCAGTATTTTGAAATGGGTTTGAAAGTGCACGTCTTCACACAGTGCATACCTCTATTTCTCTATTGCAGGAATGAAATAAAACTCTATATTGAAAATATTCCATAACGATATTGCAAAAAACGGTATAATATTTCGTTCACACACAAAGTTTTTGAAAATATCCAACGTCAATGCGCGGGAACGATATAATTACTAACACCATTCATACCAAATCACCATATTATATACGTCAGACCATATTATCAAAGGCGGTACTTCTCGCATAAACGTCCATCTCCAATAGAACAGACACCACAGGGCAGAGACTCAAAAACTGTGAGAGGTTGTGGAAGCCATTGAGCCAGATAATGGTATAGCTTCAAGTGTGCAGTGACTAATACTAATAATAATAATAATAATAATAATAATAATAATAATAATAATTATTATTATTATGATAATAATAATAATAATAATAATAATAATAATAATAATAATAATAATAATAATAATAATAATAATAATTATAATGAATTAATAACAAAAGTGCTGTACCATTATCTGGTTTTTAGTCGCTGCACACTTGAAGCTATACCAGTATTTTTTATTTTTTTTGGGAAATTCCTTTTATTCAGATTTTTAGCTTCTGGCAGCCCTCATTCCTATTCTTAACAACAACATTATGTTATACAATAACATTATTAAATTTAAAAAAAGCAAATTAGAATAGAATAATATAACATCAACGCTATTCACTTTTTTTGACTAGCTATCGAGATTCAACTTGTCTACTTACGCGCAATGTTATTTCAAGGTATAATTATATATTAGGTAACTCCGATAATGCTGAAATGACAATGGCAGATGTAGCATGAGCAATCGTGAGCCTGCCTACCAAACCCTGAAATATTAAGACCTGGTAGATTTGATGACAAAATCACTAGGGAACCTTCATAAAACCAGCCAACAGTCACAATTTCAATGAAATAAAACAAAATAATGACTTTTTTTTATAGAAAAAAGAAAATACAGAGAAATTATATAAGATTTTCACAACACCAAAAAAAAAACATTTTAAAAAAAAACCTTGACTCGGAATGATCTTAAAACCTGGGGCTTTTTCTCCTTTCAATACATATAAATTAGCTGTAAATGTAGCCATAACGACAAAGTATTATTCTTTATCTATTTTCCAAAGGAGGAAATTTCATCATGAAAAATCCTCGCAATCTATCAGGGGCTACAGACAAAATATCAAACAAAATTGATTTAAAAAGCTCTCAGATCTGTCCCTTAATTTACAACCCCCCAAAAAACTGATTAAAATATTTTTTTTAAAAAGGAGAAAACAAAAAAGGCAAAGTCAACACAGGAGCACTGAAGCTAAGATCACAACCGATATATATTGTGATTGATTGGCACGTTGAATACTGACCGCACCAAATAAAATATTTCACAAGTTAGCAGGTACATGATTCATTCAAAAAAGTTGTGCTTCCGTTCAACAAAGATGGACGCCTCTTGAATGCCTTTAAATGCTTTAACATCTCTTTTAGGAATGTTAAATTCATTTCCTTTCGGATTTTTATCTAAAGCACACCATTGTGTATTGATTAACGCCAGTGACAGGCTGCTCTTCTTTCTTTCTGACAAAGTTCACGTTTTCAATAAGTGTTTTTCGATTCTTTTGGACTAAATCTTTATACACTAATTGATTGTGAAGCGCATAGAGCATAACCTGGTCATGATTATGCACTGTATAAATGCTATGTATTATTACTATTATTATTATTCACCGATTCCTTAAAACTGATGATATTGACCTATCCAGCTGTAATTTACTTGCCACACAATCCACAAAGCTAATCTAGCTATGACTGGGTTTGAAGCCGCACTCTTGCTAATGTTTGGATGAATTATAGTTGGAGAGGCCACACGTTAAGTGTTCACATAACAACAAGCGTCCACCCACTGTGCGATAGACACCCAAGTTACATTGATAAACACTCGACGACCACCACTTGGTCACAGCATGGTGATAGCCCAGTTAAGACGTGTTACCACACCGTTAACTCATGATGACACATTGAATATTTTCCCACTACATCTGTGAAACTCAAATCACCCGCGTTTGCTCAACATTCGTTATTCTTGTCAGGTGAATTCTAAAAAACACCGGCATTGTGATCAGCCGCACCAATGATTCAATATATTATTATTATCATTCTATTGAGCTTGGATGAAGAAAAATTATTCCATCAAGAATCATAACAAGGCATTCATTAGCAAGGCAAATTAAACAATTCCAACGAGTTAACAAACACAAGAGAGGACAGGCCGCTGAGTCCCGACTTCTCTCACACCCAAACTCCGTTAGGATTCTTGACGGCCGTGGCTGATATGTACGGATGCTGGATTGATTTTGCCGTCGTCGGATTCCCGCTGCCATCGTCATTCATGATGGGGGACGGAGACGATTGCGGTGAGAGACGTCCTTCCAGAATTTTCAAGATGGCTGTAGAATTTAAAAAAGCAGGTGTTACATATAATGACTAAAGATTTTATAATTTGTACATATCTTGTTTATCCAAATTGTCCATTTTCACCGCAGAGCGGTGTTGGGTACATCTCCATGTCTAGATTCAGATAGCAAAAGACACAAAGTAGTACCAGCATGAAAACACACAAGTGGTCCAATTGCCATGCATGGCTGAACATAATGCTGGAAGATCAATTAATACAGTTATGTTAACGTAGAGGTGAAAAATGGGAAGACTTCATAGATTGATTGATAAAGGGGAAACCCGAAACATCTATGTTTCTGTATAGTGTACATCTATATACTTTTTTATCTTACATATTTGATGACCGAATTGCATAGAGTTCAAGTAAGTAAAGTCTTTCTGAGCCGTAAGTGCTTATCCCAGTTTCCATAGCGTGAAGCGGACAGAGAGACAATACATCACCCTTCTGGGTTGGACGCTGGTCTATCGCAGATTGCTTCCCCAGAATTCAAGTGGTATTATGAATTATATTTCATTTTCTTCATTCTGTTGTCAGATTCAATTGATTGATAAAGGGGAAATCTGAAACGTTGTTTAGTATAGATAGAGCTCAAGTGGTTGCTGGATGGATCTGAAAAAGGAAAAAAAAAGTTCAAACCCTACAAACAAACTGACCTTCCCCTGTGTCTGACGGTGGCCTAGATCTGGGAGTGACGGGGCCTGGCGATATCGACTGGTTGTCTGTAGGAATGGGCGTGGGCGTGACGACAACACTGTCGGAGTCTGGAGCTGAAGACCGTGGTGGTGGTGGTGGCGGGGGTTCTTTTGGAACAGGGTTTGCCTTGAACTCTTTCAGATTCTCACTTTTCAGGAGTTTATCAAGACGTTCAGCTTCTTCCGCCTTTATTAAAAAGATAGAGAGAAAAAATTGATTCAGGGCTAAGAAAAAATGTGACAGATAATTATAATTGGACAAGATCAAACGCGCCGGTCGCAACGACTCTGACGTGCAAATCGATCATCCAACCCGGATAGAATCTTCTCTGGCTTAGCTAGGACAGACTCGCCTTGTTCCTCGGTAAACAAAGCTTAGTGGTGAGTGACTTTTATAAGTGAATTTACAGACACAGATACTGACATGGGGAGGGCAGACAAGTTGATGAGTGCAGTTGGTTATTAAGATTTCAGGGGTGTAAATGGCAAACGAAAGAAAAATCTGAAAACATCAGCAACACCAAAGATAGGCTAGTTAGTAGTGAGTCTGAAATCATAGCTTGCCACTAATATAAGAAAAAAGTAAAAAAGTCTGAGATCAAACAAAGCAAAAAGTCTGAAATCAGACAAAGCAAAAAGTCTGAAATCAAACAAAGCAAAAAGTCTGAAATCAGACAAAGCAAAAAGTCTGAGATCAAACAAAGCAAAAAATCTGAACGATTTGCACCACTGAGATTTACAGACTTGACATTTGTATTCCCTCCAGCTGGTCTTATCTCATTATTCCAACATTTTCTTTTTCTTTTTCTGTTATTGGTTAATATTCACTTTACTACATAAAGGCCATGTATCATTATTAATAAATGTGGCTACTCGACTTTAAGATAGAGAGATAGAGATAGATATAGATACATAGAGATAGAGAGAGTTTTTGTGAGAGACATTTTACACATTTGTTTTCAAGTCGAATGAGAAAAAAATCCGTAATGAGTCTTCCCCAAGGACTCAACACTGGTGACATCAGCTAGGATTCAAATTCAGGACCTCTAAATCTCGAGTTGAGTAGCCTAACCTAACCACTCGGCCACCGACACCATGATAAATTTATCCACCACAGGTTACGGAAAATTGCAGCCTCATACAAACTAGCACTCAGCCAGTAGCACAACGTAACGTGTATTAACATAACAACATAATGTCATACCTGCGATTTGATTTTCTTCTCAGCCTCTGTAATGCCGCCCAGCAAACCCTTCATCTCTTCCTCCCGTCGTTTCAGCTCCTCGTCCAGCCCTGACAAATCTTTATTGGTTTCCGTTACCGACTGGTTCATCTTCTGTGTTTGTTGCTCAATCTACAAGATTGATATCAGGCGAGAAAGAAAAAAATTAATACGATCAGAAATAATTATTAATAATAATAATAATAATAATAATAATAATAATAATAATAATAATAATAATTATTATTATTATTATTATTATTATTATTATTATTACAATAATAGAAATAGTAGCAGAAATAATAACAATAATAATAATAATAATAATAATAATAATAATAATAACTATTATTATAATGATAATAATAATAACAATAACAATAACACCAACACCAACAACAACAACAACAACAACAACAACAACAGCAACAATAATAATAATAATGATAATTAACTATAATGAATAATTTGACTTTCCATTTACCAAAAACACAATTTCAGTCCAGCTGATCGTAACATGAATGCATGATGTGCCACACCCATACAAGATGTCTAGAACATGAATACAAGTAATGAAAGCTGAGAGAAAAGGGACGAAAAAGATGGAAAGAAAGAAAGAAAGAAAGAAAGAATGCTTTCAAATGAAAACATAATAATAAACAATAAACTAAACAGGGGGCAAAAAGCCGCCCCCAAAAAGAAACAAATTCAGTCCATGCAATGCTGCGCCACGTACCTCTTTCTCTTTGTCTTCCTGTTGCTTCTTTTCCCGTTCCAATTCGGCCACGGTGGATTTCTCTTTGTCCTTCAACTCTCCAATCTTGTTCTCAGATTCAGTCAGCTCCACGCGCAGCTTTGTCATCTGAATTTAGAAAGGAAAAAAAAAACAGATTGAAGAATTCCTCTTTCGTAAAATTCACACAGTTTCTACGGCTGTTTGGGTGTGAACATCTGAGCCTACTGTCATGTTGTAACATGAGAAATATTGAACAGAAGGTTTATCATTGGCACAGTAGTGGGATGATCCCCTGCTTGCCTTAAAAATCTTGATAAAATAGATTTTCCAGCTCTGTATCAGGCCATGTGTACTAGTGGGGCACAGACTTGCACTTAACCTGGATACATTTGTAACTGGGTCTACACATCGGTGCGTTATTCTGCCTTGTACACTGTCCTCAGCCAGACACAGGGCTGGTCCCTACACTGTTCAATCACAGTACTAATAGGAACAGATAACAAACAAATATCCTGACCCATGCATATTACATTATAATAGAACATCTGGTATTCCCGACTCGACTGTTAGTGTTGACAAGCAACGTCTATCGTGGCTAATGAGTAGACAGGTGACCGCCTAGGTTCGAAGCCCGTCAACGACAACAACAACAAAAAATGTATTGTCCTTGGGTAAGACACTTTGACCTGCTTACCTCGTCCTATCGGAGACGGATGTTAACTTCGGGGGTCCCCTTGGTTGTAAGCAGCGTTTGTCATTGTCCATAACATTGTATTTGCGCCTAACAGGCTGCGTGTCGCGTATTAAGTGTTGATTGTACCGTTGCTTACCCGGGGTAAATGTGCTACTGTAAAGCACTTAGAGCATAGTGATGATCGTGAACAAGCGCTACATAAATATAAACTATTATTATCTTAATACAGATCTATAATTTCATGCCTAGATGGCAGCTCTCAGTTCTATAACTGAATAGTAACCACTGTGGTAACAGCAAAGTGTTTTTTGGTAAAATGTATGGACCTCATGGTACATTGTTGTTCAATCTACTGGTAAAGGTATTTGGACGCAGTGGGCTCATCACCTGCTCGTCTTTAATTCCTGATGCAGAGACTTTCTAGCCATGTGTTATATGATGAGTGGCATAAGACCTCATTTGCATTTGGATTTACTTCCATTTGTCATGTGCACCCTTCAGAGCTTGACATATGGCTGCCCCTACACTGCTTATTTCGATATAAAGGGGACTCGATATACAACAACAACAACATCTACAATTTCTTCACCTGACTCCTCAGATCCTGCTCACACTTAGTCTCCCCGTCCAGCACGTTGACCCACTCGACCTGTTCCAGCTCGTCCAGCTCCGATAGGTTCTTTTCCTCCGCCTTCTCCAGCGCTCCGAACTCCGTACTCACTACGTCCAGCTTCAGGTCCAGATTGGACTGGTCTGTTTCCAACAACATGATTTCTGAAACATTCGAGGGGGACGGAAATAAGCAAAACAAAACAAAAATGGCATGAACGGTTGGGATTTTATTTTTTTTAGAAGTTAATATTAAATTCATTTTATGTCATAAATAAATAAATACATTTTGTTTGGGTTTTGTTTTGTTTTGTTTGGTTTTGTGGGTTTTTGGGGGGTTTTTTTTGGGGGGGGGGGGGGGTTGAACTATCTTTATTTTCACAAAAATGGCATGAATAGTTGGGTTGGGTTTGGTTTCTTGTTTTTTTTTGTTTTTTTGGGGGGTCTTTTTAGAAGTTACTAACTATTTAAATTCATTTCATGTCATAAATAAATATTTCTTTGTATTTTTGGGGGGTTTTTGAGTTGTCTTTATTTCTACCTTTTCCTCATTTTTTTTGGGTGGGGGGTCAAATTCTTAAAACTTCGCAACACCCAATTATCTTCCTACATCAACCTTAACCTCGATTTTTCAGTGTAAAGATATTGAGTCTGCCCACCGGATGACATAAAACCGATAAAGATGAGTTTATGGTCCTGTATCACCGTACAAGTACAGCCTCACAGATTTAACATCACTTATCCCCCAGCAGGCCATGGCATTTAATCATTCTCACAGAGGAGCATACAGTAGATCAGCCAGTCAGGCTCATCTTACTAACATACTGACAATATCTTGCTTTTGCCTGCAGCTGGGTAATCATTGACACCTGAGTCGAGTGAGGAAAAAATATGTAAAGAGTCTTTCCCATGAACATTGGTAGCTTCAGTCAGGATTCTGTTTTCTGTACTTGTTGGTTGATGAAACCAGAAACGTTCTTTGTATTGCTATTTGTTTTACACCTGGAGCTACACCATTTTCACCCTTTTTTTTTTGCATACTTCACTTCAATTGCCTCACTTGACTTGGGGTGCAGAAATAAATGAGTATTGACTCACAGCTGACGACGAACTAATTTTTAGAGTGCTCATCACTTCATTTGCTTCACAACACAGAAACCAGGATAAGCACCGGCTTTGTGGATCAAAAAGCTCTGCAGGATTCACTCTCGACTTACACAGATTATGCTTCTATCTATGGGTAAAATGCCAATATTGTTAATCATCAAGTGAAGTGATGCTTGGCAATACAGTAATCTCTTCCAAATTTCACGCCATCAAAATGCCCGTTTTTTTCTCACGTTGTCGAATTTTAGCCAAATTAGCCCCCTCAAAACACACAGCAGCTGGCTTGACTTCGCCAAAATGCAACAAGTTTTTATAATTCTGTCTTCAATTAGTTGCCTTCAAAAAGACAATTCTTTAATATATTAAAAAGGAAAAAAAATTTAATAGATAAAAAATAGAAAAATATATTATACACAAAAACAATATTAAAATTAAAATACCCCACAAAAATGTAGAAGTTGTTATGTTTCATCAAAAATGAACCGTTGCCAAATTGTACAATTGTTTTGTAACCCGTGGACCGCACATTTTTAGGAGACTAATGTATCTGAATGCTTACCCGCATCCATCTCGTTGACCTGCGCCTCCGCCAGCTTGAGACGTTCTTGCTGCATCTTGACTTGTCTCAGTATCCGCATGTACTCCGGCTCCATCAATGAGCTCTTGGGACGATCCATGACGTACTCCAAATGGTGGCCCTGACCCAATTTACCCCCCATCCCAGCCGTCGCTGTCTGTGCGGACATCCCTTCCAAACTCTTCCTACTGGCGACGCGAGGCAAAGTCGAAGCCTGGTGCTCTTTCTGGTAAAAGTCTGGAAAATTCTGATCCAAGTCGTACTCTTCAATCTCCAAACTGGCCTGCCGGGAGTGAGGCGTCTGGTCGTAATCCGACGAGGATGATGGGTCAGGAAAGGGGGCCAGATGGTGGTCAACGTTGACCGGAAGGTCAAAGTTCTGGTTGTCCAGATTGTAGGCTACGGGCAAGTCGTTACGCGGGGAAACGGACATGGAAGAAGAAGAAGTTGTCAACGTGTTGGGGCGAGATGAACGAGGGGAGACAACTTTGAAGGCAGACATGTGTTGTTGACTTTGATGTTGATGGGGCTGCTGCTGTTGTTGTTGTTGGTTGTGTTGATATTGATATTCCGGAGATGATGAAGACGAATGACTGACATTTGGAACGGACAGACCCGCAGGAGGAGGTTGGAGGGAGTCCAAGTCTTGAAATTGATTCTGTGGGTGATATTTGTGCTGCTGTCCGGTGAAAGACGGCGGTAAAGATGACGGTGGATAGGCCGGTTCCGGCACTGGTTCATTATTCCCCTTGCTATTGTTGTTGTTGTAATAGTTACCACTGGCGTGTATTATATTCGGCCCCGATGAAGATGATGATGAAGACACGTGTTGCGGTGGACTATACATCATCTCCACCCCTCCTTGTCTCGAACCAAAAACCGATGGGTCCATATTCCTACTGTTATTGATATCCAAACTGGAGCTCTGTTGTCGGAGTAAGGCAGACTCTACGAAATTAACTTTGCCTCCTCCTCCTCCACCTCCTCCGTCACCGCTGCGTCTGGTGGTACGTTCTGATGACTGGACAACGTTGGAAGGTGGCAGAGTTTGCGACTTTGTCATTCTGTGGACCCCGGTATCGGATGGCCTTACACGACTAGCTGACGACGATGAGAAACTTGGGAGCATTTGACTGGACTGGGGTGGGAATGGTGCTGACTTTGCTGGTATTTTCAAATCTTTAGGGTATGACGGCCTGTTGCTAGTCGTATCATCGGAATAAACACCATTAAAACCAGTGGAGAATTGGCCAGATTGGTCATTTCCTTGAAAACAATCGTCCGAGAGGTCAGAGTTAAAATTATGATCATTGTTATAATTTTGGTTATCATTATTAATATTATTATTACTATTATTAAAAGATGATGTGTTTGATATTTCTCGGCTGCCAGGCGGTACCTTTTGGTCATGACTTTTCCTTCGAGTTCTCTCCCCTTGTCTAACACTTCTGTCTTGGGATGTAGCCGTGGTGGGTGCATCCGTTCTCCCCCTCCGTTGATTTGGGTCTAGGTAGTGAACGGATTGAGCATTTTCAGGTTTTGAATTAGCGTCGTTGTTAGATGGCTGCTCTCTCCTCCGTCTGGGGCGCTGGGGGTCCATCTGTACGTCCAATTGACGGGTGGAAGAGGAAGAGGAGGGGGAAGAGGGGTCCACGTATTGGCTAACTCGTCTCGGGGGCAAGTTTTCGTATGGCTGTGAGGTGGGAGAAGTTTGCCGGTGCTGACTGCGAGGTGCTGGGGTGGGAACGGATTTAGGTAGAGAGTCGGACGCTTTTAATCCACGTTGCTGATCTGAGGACGGGAGTCTCGTACCCCCATCAGCTGCGTCTCTTCCTTTGTTAGAGAAAGTCGTGTCGATAGGATAATTGGAATAGGTTTCAGATGGCCGGGGAATGTTGGCAGGATGGAGGTGTCTCGAATCCTGGGCGGGCGAAGAACTTGTGACGATATCGTGAACACGGCCTGGTGAGCGTGAATTTGTCCTTGTCCCAGCACCCCTTGGGGAGGACATTGGGGAGGAACCGGATGAACGGGCGGATAAATTTCCGTTGATCCGCAGAGGTTTGGCCTGCTGTGATGGGATGGGGATGGGGATGGGTTTCTGTTGTTGGTGGGGATGTTGGTGGTGGCCGCTTTGATTGATGGCATTTTGTGAGGAGTTTACGGCGGGGGGAGGATTTTGATGCTGTTGTTGTTGTTGGGGGCGTTGAGGGATTCTTTTTGAAGGCTGACCACCGAGGTGATTTTGGCGAGGGAGCGACTGATGTTTGGGCTGTTGTTGTTGTTGCCGTTGTGGCTGTTGTTGTTGTTGCTGCTGCTGCTGCTGTTGTTGACGAGGACTATTTTGATGTGGATAAGGCTGCTGTTGCTGCTGCATTTTGAGGTGATCAAGCTTTGCATGCAATGAGGACGATGGAGCTATTGAGTAGTTTGTGTTGTGAGCACCGCTGAACGTCGAGGACCTTTTGACCGGATCAGGCGCAGACTGGGACGTCGGACGAGGCTTTGTATTTGTATTCAGTGTCGTATTCAGAGGCGGACTAAAATTGTGCGAGAAGCCATCCTCCATCTCGGACGGTTGAACGGACCGTCTCTGCTTCTGTGTCTTTTGAACTGGGTTCTCCTGCTCCGCCTGCATTAGATAAAATCTCACCTCTGCCGCATACTCCCCCCACTTGTGCAAAGACTGCAGTGGGCATTCCCCAGGGGTCAGGGGTCGTTCTGCGTCCCGCCATTTCTCTATGAGGGTGAACCGACCGGTACGCCCCATAGCGTGAGCCAATGCCACCACCACGTCTTGACAGGTCGTGGATAAGTTGGCGCCGCATACCACACGTTGTATACCATCCACCCACACTTTCAACTCCATGACAACTAGCCTAGCACCCTACAGACAACAAGCAGTTTTTGGCTTGAGCAGCGAAACACGTTCTCAGTTCTGGTCAACGGCCGTGCTCTAGAAATAGAATTTTCATCACCTCCCGTTTGGCCGTGTGCCATGCAGCATCCATAGCATTTGAAATATGACGAGGCCACAACTCCAAAGGATAACTGACTTCATACCACTCAACCTTTGAACTAACGACCTTTGAACTACCGTGGGTTTTACATTCCTAGTTCCTAGATTAAAGAAGGATCTGTCACATTACTGAATACGTTTAAGATTCTCAGTCACATAGCACAACTCTAAAGGATAAATTCGTACCACTCCACCTTTGAACTAACACGGCTTTTACGTTCCTAGATAAAAGGATTTATCACATTCCTGACTGTCTATGTGCCAGATTCTCAATCACAGAACGTCTGGTACTCCCCTTGTTGGAAGGAGAATCCCGCCAGCTTTGGGTGCCAGTGCCATACCACGTAAAAAACCGAATCTGAAATGACAATAAAAAAAGGAAAGAACAACATTATTCATCAGCAAAAACGTTTCACAAGTATTATTTCAATAAGCATAAATGGAAGGGGAAAAAAGATTGCAGAAATAGCGGGGGGAGGGGGGGGATGGAACTCATGCGCACCTGTCTCCCCACCATCACTACCTTACAACCATTACCACCACTACCACCACCATCACCACTACCACTATCACCACTACCACTACCACCGCTACTACCACCATCACCACTACCACCACTACCACCACCATCACCACCACCACTTCCACCACTACTACCAATACCACCACCACCACCACTATCACCACTTCCACCACTACTACCACCACCATCACTACCACTACCATCACCACCACTGTCATCACTACTACCACCACCATTATATCACCACCACTACCACTACCACCACCACTACCACCACATTCACCACAACCACTACCACCACCACCACTAACACCACTATCATCAACTTCCACCACCACAACCAACACCACCACCACGACCATCACTACCACTACCAATACCACCACTATTACCACCACTACCACTATCACTACCACTACCACCACCACCACCATCACCACCACTAACACAACTACTACCACCATCACCACCACTAACACAACTACTACCACCATCACCACCACTACCACTACTACCACCACTATCACAACCACAACCACCACTATCACCAACTTCCACCACTACTACCACCACCATAACATCACCACTACTACCACTACTACCACCACTATCACAACCACAACCACCACTATCACCAACTTCCACCACTACTACCACCACCATAA
>JARDUL010299132.1:0-13701 GCA_030265205.1 Dirona pellucida | reverse complement strand
TACTCTCCTTTCATCAACGTCATGTTATTATTATTGTTACTAATAATCACCCTCGGCCAACGGCTCCGACCAAAACCGCGCACGCGCACGCACACACACACACACACACACACACACACACACACTGCAACCCCCCACGTTTAGATTATAAGCCCCCCCACTTAACTCTCACTTACAATTACAATACAGTCACAGTCACAACCATCATCATAATGAGTGGATTGTATCGAGTCATCGAGTGTTTTAACCCACTCGCTCGTTTTGTGGGTTAAAAGATTCGTGTATCGTAAATGATTCGTTTTGGGTTAAATGATTCGTTGATTCGAAAGGTCCGCATTTCAAGTGTCCGCTATTCGACCGCTCATGAACTGTCAGCGGGTTAACGAGCGCTCGATACAGTTCGGCACAACTCTACCTGACACCATGCCGTAAAACTCGCCTGCTGGCAATTTTACGGCAATATTGTGAGTGACCCAATTTCACCTCAATCCGACCAGTGTGCCTTGACCCGATCACTTGTGGTCCCACACCCTAATACTTTTTAATATATCAATTAGATAAGAAATTAGTGAAGAAAACGGCTGATAGTATATAATACAAGTTTAGTTGGTTAACTTCTAATTTATAGGTTAAATTTATCTGGTCGGGTCAAGGGCACATCTACGTACCAACTACTCCGCCCTGCAACCGGAATGGAAAAAGTGTCAATATTCCACATCATGGCTGACCCCACTAATGTATGTGAAACCAATGAACTCCGGTTACCATAAAAAAGGAATGCCGAAAAAAAACCAATCTATGACCTTAAATAGACATACGATCAGCATTAATGAAAGTTAAAAAAATGTCGGACCCACTTGATCTCCGATTGTTGAACGAAACGGCCCAATTTTGAGCAGATGACAGGTTTGATGGTTTATCAAGAAGGATGGTCAAAACAAAACCTGGTGTATCGAACTCAAAAACGCGGTAATTAATGTAAACGAAAACAATAAGTGATCGGTGGTCTGATCGGGGACACTGATCGGAACTAGGCGAAGGGACTGTATAGCACTAGAGCTCTCCTGCAGTCATCACAGCCACAGTCACATTCCGTTTCTTAGTTGATTCCCATGATTGAACTTTTCTTTGCACACACCTCAAAGTCAGAGCAGACTATGAGGCCATTCTGCGCATCAAAAATATGTTTATAATCGTTTTCCTACAACCCTGAGTCCCTAAGCAAAGAATCACACTTTTCGAAAGTGAAACTAGGCCAGATCAAAATTGAAACCAGGCCAGGTTTGGAGGTGGGTCACGTGATTTTGTCGGGTTACCACGTTGTGTTGTGCTGGACTGGGGTATTATTTCAATCGTTACTTCTAAAATAAAAACTTAAAGATTCACTAGAGTCAAACGGGGTGAAGATTGGTAGGTTTTTCTAGGTTTTACATTGTGACCGTGGAGCAAAACATTTTGTTGAATGTTTTGTTGCCCTTTTATAACAGCTTTTAACAACAATAGCGTGCAGCTTTTATGACCGTGCACTAAATCAGGCACAATCATACAATGAATATGAACAAATAATGTGATGAACTTGCAGATGTGCAATGGCCATGATGGTAAAACTCAATAGATACTTTTTAAATGATTTAAAAACATATATTTAAAAACGTCTGGCTGTTATTTGCATCACAAAACGAAAGGACACATATGGTATACGAATATGTGACCGTGCGATGATTCCAATCAGATATGGCCGCGATGGAGCTCTGGTGCTATATATATTAAAGTTAATGTTCTATATTCATCCATAAAAGAACCACAATCTCTATCAATTCTAGATTTCAAGTCCAATCCCATTCCTCACTTTGATGAACAGTGTTAAAATACATATAATTGAGACTGAAAGCCTGATTAAAAATATATATACATCATATCATGTCATGGTTAATGGTTTGATAGATCAAATGACCTCTATATTTTTACACAATAATAGCGTGTGAAAGTACCTATATTTATAATCCAACTTTTAAAAAGTTAACTTGTTTAGTGTGTTTACATCATGTTTGTTTGTGTGTGTATGTGTGTGTATCAAAGCTTACTTTGTGTCGAAATATGAAAAATGAAATAAGTGAACAATATAGGTACAACAAGGCTTGAGGCTTGAACCTAAACCATTTTCATGCTTACAACCACTCAAGACTAAGCTTTATGGAAATATGTAAAAACAAAACAAACGAAAAACAGCTTACTAAGCAAATTAACTTGAATTTAATTATGTTATTATTTATAGGAGAAAATGGATAATAAAGCAATGAAATTGAACATATTTTAATACCAAATTTTTTATTGAATATTATCGTTGATGCTGATGTTGATGATTTTCAGACTTGAATTTGAAAATACTCAGAGATGAAAGTTCTTGCCCAGGAGCTTGTCAAGTCATCAAATGGGTGAAAGGTTGTTTTGATGCATTGGACAAACAATATGTAAATATTCATACTTATTCTTATGTTGTTTAAAAACAGATTCCTTGTATACCAACTGTACTGAGTAATCCAGCCGAGGAGTGGATTGTGGCTTTTTTGATTTAAAGGGAATTAATCCTACAATCTCAATATATACTTGTCTTTGTGGTTATCAGCATGGGGCTGAATTTCTAATGGGTTTTTTTTTCTTCAATATCTGCAATTTGATGCTTGTGGTTGGTCAGGGGGAAGAGCTGGTTAATGTAGTGGGCTGTAGGATTTTAGATGCATGTGCTTTTCCTGATACAGTCCACTCTTATTAATCGCAACTCGTCTGGAATTAATAAGTAGATGTGATTATCCCAAGTTGCAGAATTGATAAAAATGAAATTAATGACCATGAGGGGTCATTTGAGTTTTAGTCAGGGGAGACTACAGTCTGAGTTGGACTAAGGTCTCTCTTCAGAAAGGAGAAAGAGCACTTGAGCATTGCACTTATATTGTTTGTTTTGATGATAGAAAATGACTGGCAGGGGTTTTTTAATGTTGGTTGATTAGATAATTTGAGATTAATTACTGACTTGTATGTCAAATAAAATTCTCTTTTTAGGATAACAAAAAAGTTGCGACTAAGTGGAGTAGACTATCCGTTTTCTTTGATTTAAACATGTTATCCCTATTCAGCACACTGAACCTAATAAGCGGTAGAAAGGGATTGTGTGAAAATGAAATAGAATCAACTATGATGTGGCATAGACGGCCAGGTGGTTACGCTACAGGACTTGAAAAATCCTGAAATTAGCCCAAGGTGGCCTGTTTCCTAGGTTACCACATGTGAACATCAGTGAAGATTTTTGTTTTGAGTACATGGTATGGCTCATGGGCATAATATGATATGAGTAAAGGGCATAATAACATTATTGTTAATGCACTGTATAAATGCTGTGTATTCTTATTACTATTGTTATTATTATCATCATCATCATCATCAATATTATTATTATTATTACAGTAGAATTCGGACTCAACGAACTAGCTTGGTCAGTTTTAATAGTTTGTTGGATACAAGGTTCGTTGGAGCCAAGGGCATCAGTGAATGAAATAGATCGAAATCTCTAGCTCTACTACTATTCTCACTCATGCGCGCAGTGTTAATTGTACACCAGCCAATCACAACCCCCCTCTATCCACAACTTTCCTTCTGCCCCCACATACATGCACATCCCGCATTGATTGTCTATACACCACTCTTTACTCTTCCCACCCACTCCCATTTATCTAAGTTCCGCGGCTTTGTCTCTTTGATCTCATATCATGTTCTCCCATGTGTCGGCCGTTCGTCGGCTGCCACTCCTCCCCCCTCTGTTCATCATTTTCTCTCTGTAGCCTATTCTATTATGCACTTGGCCCACCCCTATTACATGGCAGGATATGGCCTGCAGTACATTTCTATATTTTTGTTTCTTGTCAGCCGACAACAGACCTTTTGTAGTTCGAATTTCAACTAGATGTCTAAGTAGATTAGAATTTTTTTGTGAGCTTGCCTACACTTCTGGTTCGTGGGAACCGAGGGTGGGTCTGAGATTAGTTCGTTCGATAAAAGATATTTTACCTAAGTCAATGAAGGAAAAAACCGGGAATTTTTCTCTGTTCGCTGAATGCAAGGTGTTCTTTGAGTTCGAGTTCTACTGTATTACAAAAGTGAATTTGACAACCATTCTCATATAAAGTATAAAGTTTAACACTTAAATAAAAATGAAACAAATTTATCAGGTATATTTCATTTTAAAAATAGATCTCAAATAGTGTCAAAAAAAGTACATTACATATTCGTTACCTGCCATAAAATATTCTCCTCAAATAAAAAAATAATAACATGATATAGGTCCCTATGAAAGAACAAACTCACTTTTCCTTCTGTCAGACTCCATGCAACATTTACGCATGACATAGCCTCTCTTGTACTCTGTGGTTTTACTTGGATCAGGCACCTGAAAGTTATTTTGTATAATTTGAAATAATGAAGACTTGGGAATGGATGAAAACAGAGAGCTTGATGCTTAAAAGATCATTTTATTTTTGGCAGGAATTCTGCATCAAACAACTCTAAAATAGGGATTTGCTGATTAACATTAACCAATGTCGAATCAGGAATCTGATGGGTGACTTTACTCAGCCCTCCCTGAATACAAATGTCAAGTTGCTGAGGGAAAATATATGTCTTGACTTGTCTTATGACAAAACAAAACATTTATTCAATCACTGTCACTGCTTGAGTGTTGATTACAGGCAGCTAAAAATCATCTGGCAGGGAAGAGTGCACTAAATCACAGAGTAATCGCAGTGTAACATGAAACAATTAAAAACTCCATGCAATGAGGCCATAGCATCTAAAGAGTACAGTGTGACGGGATGACTACAAACTTACATCCAAAAATGGATTGGACTCTAGAACTTTGGGTGATGAGGGTGGTGTTGACAGCTGCTGGTCTTGTAAGTGGTTATCACCGTTTGGCATAGCGTCGTCTCTGTAGGAATGGACGTGGAAAATTGTACATTTTAACTCAGTTACAGTTGTGTGACAAAAACATCAAGATGACAATAAAGATTTATCTAGGGTGCTGGACTCAAGATTGTGAGATCCAAGGTTCAAAACCTGACGTTAAGTCCTTGGGAAAGAGTCTTCACACAAATGTTTGCCTCAATTCATTCAGAGGCAAAATGGTACCGAACTCCAAGCAGTGAATGATATTGCCAGAATGTTAGTAGCAATAAGCGTAACTAGCAGCTCCTACTGTGTGTTCTCTGGACTTTGAATGACACGGCTTGCTAAGGGATAAACGATGTCAAGTCTGTGAGTCTGTACAGGAATACAGACCATAAACCCATATTTATCTATGCGTCATGTCATGAAGGAACAACACACCAGTAACCAGACACAAGAAATCTCCATCGCGACAAAATGTCATAAGCCAGAAATAAAATTAGTCTGAGAATTAGGTGTTTGGGTTGTGCAAGGATAAGTCATTATTCTACTACGACAGTAGTACCCAGGCAATACAACAGTCGCAATTGTACCTATACCTTAAATAAAATGACACAAGACAACAAACTCACACTGCCCACTCGATGGGTTCATTTTTGATAGCTGTGTAAATCGCCCTCAGCACTTCTTTGACAAAGTTTTCCCCATCGTTTAATTCGGCTAGATTCTCAATGAATTCCTGGCATGTCATCCTCCTTCCCACATTCTGGTGGATGGAAGAGAAATAGAGAGAGAGAGAGAGGATTGTAATAATAAACCATAGGGATGATATCATACTGCAACAGAATGACTATAATATAATAATATAACAAACACATGATCAAAAGTCATATAACTTCTTTTCCCTTTTAAATAATTCAATATAAATTTCACAGATTAAAAAAAAAATAAAATACAATAACAAACAAACTAATAAAATATATATTGACTTCATGAAAAAAAAATATAAAAAGAAATTGCTATTTCACATAAAACTTGGCGATATAATTTGTTTTAAAGGGTTAAATTATTGTGAACTTATCATTGAATTGTTTCATTTGAGGGACCCCCCCCCCCCCCAATAAAAAAATATCATTTTTAGCCCAGGTATGAATGCACCAGTCAATGCAAAACCTACAACTAAAATACACATGAGTAGAAGGTTGACTTACAGGGGCATGCAGGTCTGAGTTGAGTAACATTATTGCACAGGTCAGGGTATGGCAAGCATCTGGGAAAGAAGGACAGCATTTCAATTATTTGGTTATATCAACATAATCTTCAATCAATGACAAAACGGATGTAGTAAAAAAACAAAATCCTCTCACCATCTATATCCTGTGGGATAAATATCAGGGCTGTAGCAATAGCAACCTTGGATATGCCAGTTAACACACAACAGTTTTTATGTGTTCATTTCAAATTCAGACTTTAATGCATACTTAGTAATCAGGCTGTATTTTTCTGGGTTCATATCTTACATGGTGATTAAAACGCATGCCGATGTGGATATTTTAAAATGGGAGCGCATAGGTTTACGTGCGGGTGCCTCAAAAAGTATTCAGGGTTGAGCATTGTGCTGGGTTTAGAAATACTCAAAGTTTTATAGTTGGGTCAAGAGAATGAAACAAAAGCAGTCTTCAGGGTATCGGGTGTATACAGAGGAAAGTGGAAAGAAACCCCCCCAAAAAGTTTTGTTGCTTCCTAAAGGCTTGTCCTTTTATGACATTAATGATTCATATAATATTGTATCCGAGTCAGATTTTCAGGCACGCGGGAAATCAAAACACTGATTATATATAAGATGAGAGATATGGATGCAACCAGTCTCACCGACACACCCTTAAACCTGTATCTTTGTTCAAAGCCAATTACTTGAGTATGGCAGAACCTGTTTAGCATAGCCATCAAAGTCAACATATCTAACAAACTCTACTACTACAAGATTTTTGTCCATGAAGGTAGAATATAATTATAGAGTTGCAATTCACAGTACTCACCCTCTGAGTTGAAAGATCCTGGGTTGCATTCCATGAATCGGCGTGAAAAATGTTGTAACACTCTCTCCCTTTCTTGTGTTTCCCCATTGAGACAAAATTGTGTCAGAAAACTGCGTAACGCTAAGTCTAAAGTGTCTTTTTGAAAATAAAAAAATTTCAAATACTCTTCGGCAACAAGATTGCTAAAATCATTCCTGAAAAACAAAAACAAAACAAAGTAAACATCATTGTGAGTTATATTAAAACCAAAATATCATCATAATAACACAGACGATGTCTTGAACCAGTACTTGATTTCATGTTTAATGCTACAAAAATTTTCTAAAACCACTTCCACTTTTTTTAATGGGATAAGAACTGTGAACATAACCATGAGAAAAGAGGGCATTAAGGACAGGACATTAAAACGACTTATAGTACAGCCTGAAATAAATTAGTAAATGAAGTAAAATTACTTCTCCTGTTTTTGTTAATATATTTATCTGTCAATGTCAAGCACCAGCCTCTGAATTTAATCTAATCCTCTTTGAGATTTTTGTTTGCACCCTGTTTCTATCTAATATGTCAATTTTAGACTTTTCGTTTCTGTCTTCTTACTTACTATTAAACATTAAAAAAGAATTCAATCCTGATATGGAATTATAAAAACTCAAGTTTTTGGTTTTAAAGCAACAACGATCAGCATCAAACTACTGTGATGCTTATCAATCAACGATATGTTTTTAAAAAGAATTTCTATTACTTGTACTCATAAAAACTACTAATAACAATAGTAATAGGTTTTATTTCATGACTCATGAAAATGTAACTCACTTTTTACAGAGATGCCTTGATACATCTGATTTTTTAAAGCCTTCTAGGTAGAAGAGTCTCTTTGCCAACCTCACTGCACTGGGCCTGTCGACCGCCTTGCTGGGTTGATGGTACAGACTATCCGCATCTGAGTCATCGCTGACGCCACCAAGATGCATTGAACAACCGCTGACATTGCTCAGATCTTGAGGAGACGTCTCCCCTTCGTTTGCTAAAGAAACGCCAGGAGAACTTTGATGACCCAAATTGTTGACATCCTTAACATTCGAATTTGCTTCAGAAGTGTCTTGTTTTAACTTTTTGTCTTCCAGATTAATAAAACCTGGTATGAAATCCCTTTCCAATTTATCTGTTAACTTTTCCGGTGAATTATTCAAACTTTTAGAAACTTGAGGAGCCTCTGCATTAACATTGTCTAAAGAGGAATTTGAGCTATCGTGATAAGTTAATGTGTCAAGGGAGTAGGCCAGACTGTCATCCAAGTCTATATTTACAAGGGCAAGACCAGTACCTCCCTGCAGGTAATTTTCATGGGATTTACTGGTCCTGACAACACTCCCGTCATGCATGTGAAACTTGTCACCACTTTTACCAGAAGAGGAGTTGCCCTCATTGAGATAGCCTTGACTAGTGAGGGATATAGAAGGGGAGCTTACACTGTCACCACTGCTGCTCCTCTCCTTTGCCGTCAGAGTCTCATTCGACACACAATCTCTTTGTGCTTTCGACAGAGCATTTCCTAAATTATCCACAAAATTTTTATCAGCTATATCAGAGTCTGATGTCTGGCCATCATGAATAAAACCGCTGTCCCCAGAGCTGGGAGGTTCAGAGGAAGATGAGTCTGAAAAACCTGGGTTTCCATTGACTGGGAGTGCAGACTGCACTTTATCTCCCGTCCCCGGTGCCTCATTGGGTTGAGAACCGCAGGGATTTGGTGTGTGTGGTGGGGAGGGTGGGAGGTGTTTTGTGGGAAGACGTTCAGGAGAGTTGGGACTTGAATGGCCATTTTCCAAACATGCTTCTCCGTCTGAACACGAAGATTGAGACAAATCTAAAAACTCCTCTATCTCTGCCACTGGTGCATGAACAAAGCCAAAGTCTGACACTTTACTGGTTGCAGCTGCCATATTTGAATGAGGCGATGACGACGAAGATCTAACTTGTTTTGGTGATGGACTCTGGTTTTTTACTAGTCCTGGAATTTTCGATCTGACTTTTGGTGATGCACTGACCTGTTGAGGTTTGCTATCTGCTGCTACTTGGTTCTCAGGAATGCGTTCGTTTTCTAATCGTGGGATGCCACTCTTCTTTGGAATCTTTGAGTTAGAGGTAACTGTTTGTTCAATCGATGGCTTACTAGATTGCGGGAGATTGGTACGAATGATCATATCCCCCGTCATTAGAAATCTATCAAAGCCTTTCTGGCTAGCTTGGTTTTCTTGGGTTGACTGAGACTTATCACCTCCTTCATGACCTATGGTTTGGGTTTCAGAAACAGTGTGTGTGGAAGGAATGTTTCCAGTGTCAATTTCTTTGACGAACACTTCAGTTAGTGGAGGTGAAACAGATCGACTTTTTACAACAGGAATGCGAGAACAATTGCTTTGGATAGCTCTGCTTGCCATTCTATACAGAACAGCGTCACCATATATTTTAGATCTGTTAAAAAGAAAGACAAATAAATAAAGTTTAACTTAGTCTCTTCAATACACTTGGCAAGGACAAATAATCAAGGTTAGTTTAAAGGCAGGGTGGTCAAGAGGTTTAAGACAATGACAATGCACCTTATCCACATAACTGGTGTGGGTCTACCAAGTCTAGCTTTTGGCTAAGGACAGTCAGGAGGTGTTTATAAAATCCATCTCATGAAGCATGCACTTGGTGATGACTACGGCATCAGTATCAGCTACCATTTTATCAAGTTGGTTTCAGTCACATTTTTTAAACCACAACAACAAAGAGAATCTTAACATTTCCTTACATTTTAAAAGAAAAAGTTTTGATGCCCCCGGCCTAGTAGTGCCACCAGTAACTAGTTCATAGTTTGAGCACAATTCAATTTTTCATGTCAGTGAAGATTTAAATTCGACTTTTTTACTTTTACAGGGAAAAAAGGGTGACTGAAGTGGAAAAAAAATGCATTGAGTATTGCAAGAGAACATGACTGAAGATTTCATATCATGTATTAGAGTAATTATCATTTAGCACTTACATACCTATTTTACCTGACACTGAAATGTATGAAATAATATGAAATAGGTGTACTGATTGATTAAGAGAGGAAGACTAATAAGAGTAATAGTAATAGTAATAGAGACTTAATAGTAGATAGAGGATTTATCTTAGCAGGACATTAGTCATTGGTAGTAGGCTACTAGATCTAGACTAGTCTACTTACTTATAATAGTACTAAACTTCTAAGGTACTAATTGCTTTGGGTCAACCACAAAATGATTTATAAGTCTAAAAGGGCAAAAATATGTGTTCAAAATTGATCGTTACAACTTCAGGGTCCTAGGGTGCGGAGCAATGTCCTCAGTTCAGTTCTTGGTCTCCCTGCACATCTCTTCTGGGTACACTCTAGACCACTGACTACTTACTTACAAAGATTGACATCTCGTCTCAATAACAAACCGAAGACAACATGGATTGCTACCACAGTTATGGCATTTGGAAATTGGATACTCAGTCGTTTCGCCTCTATTCTCTACTGATACTAACAATAAATAATACAAAATAAACTTTGTTACTCATATTTTCTTGTCCAATGCTTACTTTGTCTTAGAATGAAAAAAGACCTCATTCTCATCCTCAACAAAAAATTATTTGATACTGATACTTGCTAATATTTTATTATAGTATTATTAGAGTCAAAGCTAGATCAAAATTATCTGTCAACAAGTAAGAATGTGTAGTAGTAGTAGTAGTAGTGTAGTAGTAGTACTTAATAGTAATATAAAATTAGAATAGAGAAATATTTGACCTTTGACTTTGGTTAAAACACCTCATAATCCTACAGCAACATCGTACTACTATGATGACAAGGATACTGTTATTCATTACATTACTCGTACTGTTGACATTGGGCTTCAATAATCTCCCATCTTGCTAGTTTCTTTCTTACTTCGGTCCTAATACTAATGACTATGATGATGGCATGGTGTATTCAATCATCTAGACTTAGACCAGACTAGATAATAAAGATAGGATTGAGGATCTAGAATTAGAATTAGATAGCTAGTAGTAACTAGTACAAGTACTACTAGTTACTAGTACTAAGTACTAGTCTAGTACTAGTAGTACTACTACTAGTAGTAGTAGTAGTAGTAGATAGTTCTTTTGATTTTGACTTGTCATTGTCATTATATAATAATAATCATTAACATAAAAGTAAAAAGTAAGTAAAATTATGTGAGTTAAAAATCCTGCTGACAGAACTGACTGGGTTTGCTTTTTTAAATTTATTATTGTTGTAGTTGTATGGTAATAATAGTAATATATATGGACATGGTGGGTGGGGGTGGGTGGTAGTGGTAGTCTAAGTCTAAGTCTAAGTTAGTTAGTCTAGACTTCTTCTATTTCAATTTCTCTATGCCTATGATGACTATGACTATGACTATTATTATTATATCAGTACCCTGGTATTTTTTGTTAAGTTTGCTTTTTTAAATGTATTATTGTTGTATGGTAATATATATATGGACATGTTGGGGGTGCGTGGTAGTGGTAGTGGTAGTCTAAGTCTAAGTTAGTTAGTAGTAGTATAGTAGTCTAGACTTTCTTCTTCTATTTCTCTATGATTATTATTAATATTATTATATTTATATCAATGATCAATACCCTGGTATTTTTGTTAAGTTGTTATTGTTATAAACAAATCATTATTTCATTTTTTCAATTGGGTTGTAAATATAGTAGTTTCCTCATCAATACAATGTCACGTCTGAGCTAGGCCGGCCGTAAAAATAATAAAGTTAAAGCTTAATAAATAGGAGAGGAGGAAGAAGAGGCAACAACATCATCAATAACAAAGATCACGATTATAAACAGAGGTCCTCACAGTTCATGGGTTCTTATTTGGGACGTACCATTTTCGGAGATCTTTTAAGTCCTTTAAATCTCGCCTTTATGTTGAAGAACCATACTATCAGTCAACAAATGTGAATCTTGGGAATAATGTCATTGAAATTTGGAAAATCAGTCAGCACCTTCAATGGATTATTCTTGATTCCTGAACAAGTAAAAATATTCCATCATCAAGCCGATCGACTTCCGCCATGACAAGATCTCGAGGAATCTCGAGGTAGAATCAGCTGACTCTGAGATGATACACAAGTGAAGTGAAAGCGAAAGCAGATTGTTTATAGTAACCAGAGACTTAGCTCGAAATTCTCTGTAGGTCTAGTCTATAGTTACTAAGTAACGTTGCTTATTATTTATATAAGGGACCTCCAGGAAAACTGTCATGCCATATTTGACTTTAAAAATTTCCCCCTCCCCCCCATGATCCTTTATATGATTCCTCCATAATTGTGAATGGGGTGTAAATAAACAATTGTTGAAAATGAGTTGGGGGTGGTTTGGGTTCGGGGTGTGTTAGTAGACAAAGATCGCCTCTGTCGTATATTTATGTAGTGGACAACATGACATAGTATATTACTAATTGTGGTGACGACCTGCCGATGTATAATGAATATCATTTAGCTTCAATTTATTGACATAAGAAAGACAATATGTCACACATGTATATTAAACTTAAACTATCATTAAAACACAACACTCTCATAACCCTCCTTCTTAGCCTTAACTAACCCATTTTAAACAACACTACACAACAGCAGTTCTCTAATGACAATGATAATAATAATAATATTAATAATAACAATAATAATAATAATAATAATAGTAATAATAATAATAATAACAATAATAATAATAATAATAAAAATAAACAACAACAATAATAATATTAATAACAATAAAATAAAAATGATAATAATAATAATAATAATAATAATAATAATAATAATGATAATAAAAATAATGATGGTATTAATAATAATGATACAACAAGAATAACAACAACAACAACAACAACAACAACAATAAGAAGAATAACAATAATGATGATGATGATGGTGATGATGATGATGATGATGATGATGATGATGACGACGACGACGACGACGACGATGATGATGATGATGATGATGATGATGATGATGATGATGATGATGATGATGATGATAATGATAATAATATAATAATAACAATAATAATATGCAGTCAAGCTGATGCCCGACATCTTTTTCATAATACAAACGATAATAACAATGATAATGATATTATAAGGACCAGCAGCTGGGGGAATCTGACGCTTGTAGCAGCTTAAAGGTATCTCTCAAATCAACCTGCCCACGCTTCATATTAAGTGGGTCTTCCCAGACAGAAATAAATAGCTAGAAGAACACTGGTCGACAAAGATCGAATCAAAAGCAGCTTCTCCTATAATAATAATATTATATTATATTAGATAAACGTACCACCACCCGCTGCCCCCCCCCCCACCCCTACCCCGTGGAAAAAAAATAATACCACCACCGGAAGTTGCATTGAAGCTACGATGACAGGCTGCTGTCATAAAGGTCACCTGCTAGTATGCATCCTATCATATTGATATCGATAGTTACAACAGAGTGGTGGTGTTACAAACAAGTGGGGTATTACAACAGAGTGGCCTCATTGTGTTTCTAGTTGTGGAATGGAAAAAAAAAACGTTAAAGAAAAGAGAGATAAAGTTATGGCTTCAAATATTGTAGAGAAGTAACAATGTACGTGATTATTATTATTATTATTATTATTATTATTATTATTATTATTATTATTATTATTATTATTATTATTATTATTA
>JARDUL010299021.1:2977-13703 GCA_030265205.1 Dirona pellucida | reverse complement strand
ATTATTATTATTATTATCATTATCATTATTATTATTATCATAATCATCATCCTAACTGTTCAGCCACCTATGCCACTACAGAGGCAATGATAGAATGGTAGCAGACAAAAAGCCATGAAAGAAGGCTGACTGACCTGCGAGTGGTCCCTAGCCATGTTCTGTAGCCATGTAAGGCGTAAGTCAGGAGAGTTCTGGTAGCCTTTGGCAATGCGGTACATGAGATCAAGCAACATCTCAGGGTCTTCGGCAAATTCCTTCATCTTGACAGTGTCAGACAGGATCATGTGGAGGTTGAACACTAAATCACGCACCTGAAAACAAACAAAAGGAGTGACCATTAAAATTGAAGACAAATACATTAAAAATTGCCAACAAGCCAAAAGTTCACATCAAAATACAAAAATAATACTCAATATCTTGTGATTTCTCATTCTAATCTTTAAAAAACAATAGTTTATGCAAAAAACATAAATAATGACCTGAGTTCAATGTAACATGACATCTATAAATATTTTTCAGAGTCGGTTTCCTCACCTGTTCTCTAAAAGATGTGCTCTCTAATTCCTGGTCTGCCTCTGCATAAGTCAGGATAGTTTTTAGTGATTTCCGTAGGTACTCTTCATTGAACGTTTGATTTTGACCGACCAGCGAGCTCAGTGACATCGTGACCTGCATCTTGACGCGGGCAAAGTTCTATGGGCATGAACAAAATGACAGGGATTAATAATATTTAAAAAACTGAAGAAATAATATTGAAAGAAAATAACCCTTTCCTTAAGCATAATTTTAATCTAAACATCAAAAGTAATATTTTTTTTCGAACCAGTATGATAACAGTATGTTTCTTCAATCTAAAAAAATTTACTAACGTCATTGAATAAAGCCAATCTTAATCATTTCTATATTTGTTCATGTCACTTTAATATTATTACGGTATCAAACAAGCTTAATGCTCAAACAAAAAAAATGTCAGTAATGTCATGTAGGAAAAATCGGTCAAAACCATCTCTCTGTAACAGTAAAGGGGAGAAAATCAGATGTTCTTACGTTGCCGAGCTCAAAGTTTTGTCTCATAAGTAAGTAGAGGGATGCTGAGGCCTGGGACCTTGTGGCACCAATAGGAGAACTGCAGTGTCGCAAGAGTCGAAGACACAATTCAGCACATTGTTCAGTCTCTTCTTCGAACAGTAAATCCAGGAACTGTAAATGAAAACCACATAAACATTTGATTTGATAATTCTTTCAAGTTTCTTTTCCTACTACAAGTTCTGGCCCTGAAATGAATATCTAGAATGTAAAAGAAGTTTAAATTAAATTATAGCTCATAATTCATAAATCAACACTTACTGGTATGAAATCTGAAAATAATGTTCCTCTAAACCAAACATTAACGTGAAGTGAAATACATACGACTCAGTTTCTAAATGACTTATAATCTTAAAATATTACACACACACACACAAAAAAAAGTGGGAAAATGTGTATTATTGACAACTCACTTTAGTGACCAAAGATCTCTGTGTTGAAAACATGTGTTGTAGGACGGTTGAGCTTTGATTCAGGGCTAACATGTGGAGCAGGACTCTAAGGGAACTTCCCAACAACGGCTGGAGCAGGTCCGAGTTGCCAGCAATCTACGACACGAAGGACAAGACTTGTCATCATATGTATTACGTCATCTTTCAAAATCAATATGAACATCTTAGCAGCAATTCAAGCACTCTCTGCATTAATCATTTTTCTTTATATATATAAAGATAATAATTAATCAATTGAAATCATAACAAATGAGTGAGTAACGTAACACACCATCAGTTCAGATAAAGTATGCCAATTCTACATTAGGATAAGATAAGATTATTTCTTTATTGCCCATAATGAAATGGAAATTTGCTTTGGTTATTTCTAATTTTAAAACCACATACAAGTAACAAATCAAACATGGAATCAGGAAGTATTATCCTATAACATTATGAAATATCATGGATTAAGGTTAAAAATATGACAACGATCAAGACTGGTTTAATCATAATATGACGTATGAAATAACCACAGCCAGGTGGGCACCCACCTGTATAATGAGCTCCAGATTGTCCAGACAGATCATCCCCACTTCAGCAGACAGGGCAGATTCATCTTGGGCCTCTGTCTCAGTCTCCAGGTGTCGAGGACTGGAAATTGAAATCCAAGAGTCAGTTGATTGTAAATTTAGCATGCATGTTCTACAGAAAATAAGACACATGCACGTTTCATATAAAAAATTAACTCTTCAGGATCACTGTTATATATTATATATTATTCAAAACGGTTTATCGCTTTCATTTTGTGGGTATGTCTTTTTATTGATTGCTTTTGTTTTGTTTTTTGGGGTTGTTTGTTTTTTTGCTTCATCCATTGTTCATTGTTAATGACACAATGCTCAGTACTCTACCAATGCCATCAGATGTAGGTAAAGTGTAAATTTTCACACTAAACTTATTTAAAGTCAATAAAATGCATATTTCTTGGAAGTATTTTTGGGGAAAGAAACAAAGAATGAAAGAAAGAAAAAAGGAAGAAAAAGGTATAATCCAGATGCCAAATATTTGCAAGGATTGAAAACCATAAAAATTTGCCTCGTTTTAGTATACACGATACAGTTCGCAGCACTAAACAATAACCTCTCACTCTCACCTGTCATTGAAATCCATAGAGTGCCTCCATTGCGGCTGGGTTTCCTTCCTCCACCTCAATCTGGAACTTCCGCTCTCTGGTGCCATGTTAGGTGGCGGAGTCTGGGATCCACCAAGGTCTGGGGTAAAATATAAATGAAGTGTACTTTCATTACTGCTGGAGTCGTTATTCTGTTCATGGAGGTTCAAAATTTGAATGATACTAACTCATGTGTGTCTGCACTTGTGCTGGGATATGAACTATAAACGCATCTTTATCTTTACAGTTCTGTGACAAGAATCCTTCTGAATTTTACATACAGAAGTTCAAATTTTTTAACCTGTTTTGTTTGTCTCATTTCATTTCAAATACTGTTGTGAATAAAGAATGATTTAAATACTTAGTTCCCTTTCAGAAGTTCAGAATGTTTCTTATAAATATGAGGAGAAAAAAAAGAGGGGGAAAAAGATTTTAACAAAACTGAACATTTGGACACAAAACCATTGTCTACACATCTAAACTTTTTGTTGTTTCTTCCTTATCCATTAGCTTTTTCTATCAGAGTGCAGTGTAGGGACCAGCTACATAGAACATAGAACTGGAAGCTCTTTGCATAAAAATCAAAGACAAGCAGGTGATCATCCCATTGCCTGGTGGGTAGAATTTTAATGTTGCCAGGACAGCGGTCACCGGTGGCCTATTCTCTAAATATTGTGCAATTGCTTTGGGTTCTTCAACGTGCCTTGTGTAGACACAGGACCTTGTGCTTTTTCACCCCATCTGAGGAGGGAAGTAATTTAATAGAACTCCAAGGCAGCAGGTATTGACTTTGGTACCTTCTGTGTCTGCAGAAGAACATGAACTGCAAGGCCACTGCACTCCATCTGAAATTTTAGATCCCACAAAAACTGAAGACAATATATCTAGCATTATTTTCGGATGTAAACACTTAATTTTCAAAAGAAAAAAAGAACAAACTTACGAGATAAGGACGCTTGCGAATTCTGACGACGTCTCATCATCATTTCTGTTCGGGCATTTCCTGTGCCTAAAATGGCTTCCTCTAGTCGAGATTTCATATCCACACTCTTCTTCAATGTCTGCTGGGAACACTGAGTGGTGGTTTTTTTACCCTGTAAGGTAGGTATGGTTTCAATATGAGTAGTATGGTTTCAATATGAGTAGTATGGTTTCAATATGAGAAACAAAGACAAATATATCAGAAGATAAAGAGGCCAGATTTTTCTAATAAATCAAAATAACCTCTCTAAAAAAACTTTTTCCAAGTGAAAAAATTATCACATTATTTGTACAACAAAACAAACATAATGATGAAATACGTAACAAAGTGGATATAAACCACCACGACTGCATACGTCCACACGCTGTTATTGAGTGTAGATCTATCACATGGTAAGGTCTGCACTTGTCTCTGGTCCCCTTGTGTGCTGCATGACTTGAAATATTTTAATATCATAGATAGTTGAACAGCTTCTTTCAAGGAGAATGCAGTACTTTGTCCAAAGCGGGTACATAAATTTCCTTGGACAAACTACCAGTAATTATATCAATACATTTTTTCACATCCCGATCAACCCAGACACTCTTCCGTACATAAAAAGAAACTTCCCTTTAAGAAATGGATACAATAAAATACCACAAAAATCAAGGCCTCCTTGAGTGCATGAAAATGAAAAGTAAGACACACAGCTTATAAGTGTAGGATATCACATCAAATCTTATTTCTGAATACATCACTTAGTTTAAATAATACCAAAAACACTCGCGTCCATAGCAACATGTGACAAACAAAAATCAAGGTTTGATACATCATCTTTTGTTTGAAGTATTTTGAAGCTGTAGATTTTACAACATTTCTTGTACACTACGGTTTGAATTGCAAACATGTAACCATAACACATAAAATAATCATTGGTATACAAAATAAATAAGAGGGCAATTCATCCAAAAGGAAAACAAAATGCTGGAAATTTCAATACAGTACAGTGCTTGTCCAGTACATAGATAGTCATCCAAGTTTATTTACACCATTGTATAAGTTAGATATTTCATACAATGTTCATTCATATGTGACAGCATGCATAAATACAAGACCAGCAGGTAATGAGATCAGATACATTTTTTTAAATAGTCAAATTTCAATAAACAATCACAGGTGTTGGACAATGAAATTTAAAAACACAATATTACAATTTAAAACTTAAAAAAACAAAACAATATTGGAGAGAAAAGCAGATATAAATACATACATTGATCACTACGATTGTTTTATAAAACAAAAATTACCTCAGAACAGATACAGTTCACATCATCAATTGAATTATAATTAAATAAGTAGGGGCCTATTAATATTCTTAGGTTTTTAAATACACTATATTTTTCTGATCTTTTTCTAATCATTCTTCTCTATCTTTGGCAGTTTCATCATCTTCACCATCGTCAGACATAGCATGGTCCTGTAGTTTTGATACTTATACAATCATTATTTCTACAGTGGAAATCTTTCTGTCTGATATTTCCAGCAACTTTCAAAAGATCAGTGATCCATATCAATCAGTTTCTTGATTGATACAAAAGCTGAAAAATCATTTCTGTTTCTAAAATTTGTTTTCAACAGGCAAAAAGAAAACTTAAAACTGGCTGGACATCCACCGGTGTCACCTGCATTGTCCAATGAATGATCCCAACAATAGGGAAGAATGGAAAGCACTCACAGCAGTCATAAGGAAAACTGTGAGGCTGCAAAGTTGGATGACCTTGATAGCGAATGTTTACACAATAGCTCATTCAACAAGCCATATTCAAGCCCAATGATTTGATATATCTTGTAAACCATATATACATATTATATAAACTGACACCAGAAGATACCATGGGATATTGATAAAGAAAGAAAGATATATATATATATATAATATATATATATATATAAACAATAATCTTTTTATAAACCATTATGCGAGTGCCAGTCCAGTATTTGAGTAGGACATACAGGTATAATTTGCATGCTTTCATTAGGATATATAATACAGAGACTTCTTAAAATTGTTTCAAGCAGAGTAATTGAATAGAAAATACAATGAGCTCAAAATGCCTGTCGACAGTTCCACTTTTGCCTCACACCAAATGAACCTACACAGGTTAAAACACATAAGAACTAATGATCAACCTAAGCGGGATGGTAAAAAACTTTTTTGTTAACAGAGACATAAACTCCTGTCAAACTCAAGCGTCAGAAATTTTAAGTGAAGCTTTGTAATAATGAACAAGGATCGATTACATGTATATATACTGCACACCAACAGGGACAAAACAACAGAATATCAATGAAAGAAACAGCACAGCAACCCGTTGATTGCCTGGATTATCCATTCATTCCTACCTGTGGTCCAGGAGTCTCCTCACGGCTGTTGGTCCGTGCCAGCAGGTTGGTGCCCCCACGGAGGAGATCCACAGACTTCCGCTGTATCCCCTCCCACAGCTGTTCATGGAGCGACTGAGACTTGGGTAAAGTGTAGCTCTTGGGTCTGACCATACCAATGGCCCCCAGGGTGGGGCTGGGGCTCCCTCGGTCACCATTACGATCTGTGGCAGCAGACCAATCTTCCAGGGTCTCATCTGACCACGTGCGTCGGAAGAATTTTTCTACTATTGGTGCTGAAGCCCATTTTGCCTGAAGTCGAATTCATTTGTCAACAAGATTTACGTACATATATAAATTTACTTTGCTTCTTTGATTTCTTGCAACACATTTGTGGCGGTTTTTTTCTGCATGTGAAATGCTGATACATAATACTACACAAGTGTAGAGTGTTGTTCCTATAATCAAGTCTCATTTACTGTCTTATTACTGATAATATTTCAAACTAAATGAGTAGAAAAAAGATCTAAACAAATACAAATATTTCTGAAACATACACTATTCTTGGATAAACATTTATTTGGCAAGGACCAATACAAAGAATTGCACACTTTCCATTCTTTAAGAGAGTACAAGACTTTCTTCACTTCTAGTACTAAATGGGGAGGATTAAATCACACCATTACCCAGTTCAACATTCTTGGGGTTTGTTTTTTTTTCAAAAGGGGCTATGTCAGACACAATACACACTACAAAAGGGTGACAAACGTGGCATTCAGGTAAGGCATTCGAAATCCATTCCATGTAACCAGGAAATATTCAGTGTTTGAGTACAATATCCATGTCATGTCTTGGGAATCATACCATCACCATGCTTTCATGATCATGCCAATGAAAATCTATATATGATAATTAGACAAATATTCCTGCACAACTCTGTTCAAAGGCCTTAAGTATAGTCGAGTTTTCTTACATCACAACTAAGAGAAAGGTTGTCATGCAAATCACTATCTATGGAAGGTAGCCTCCGTAATGTTCCATTAAAAAATGTGAGCTACAATTTCAACATGAGGATTAGGCATACTGTTTCATTGATCTAACAACTTCAATAATTCCTGATGTATAGAAATGGTCTTCTACTGTTTATTCACGTTGCAAAGAAGAAGCAGAAATTTCTAATGACATGGATGATGATTTGAATTGATAACACAAACCTAACTGCTTGAAAAATGTTTAAAACATTTTAAATTGAACAGGTACCTAGTTTATATCTTTGAATTTCGCACAGGTCACCATGGCAAAAAAAAACCAACCTTCACCACAGCTATTTGACAATATGTCTCCTCAAAAAATAGCATCAACTTAGATATCAATACTAAATGTGTCAAACCAGCTATCAGTCTTTTTCAAAATTCAACAGGGAATTATTACAGGCAAATTTTCACAAAAATAATCACGCAAAAAATAATAATAATTGAATCCCCAGCAGTATCAATAATACAAGAAAAAATACATGCAACTATTTTTATATGACATTTTCATCCTGGGGATATTTCACTGCTTTCCATTTGGTCAAACCATTTCCTCTGATTTGTTGTTGGGTGAATCAACATGTTTGTCACCTGGAGCAACAACAAAGAAAATGTTCTCCTTGTGACCATAGGGATAGCTGGCCTGACAGTTCAGTAATGATAATCTATGTATGAAAGCAGTTGGGGGACAAATACAGTGGGATACTGAACCCTTCCCAAACAAACAGGTTTTACCGCACACCAGTAACACGTCCTGAATTAGTCAATTTGCATCATTATATGTTAATCAAGATGATGATTTCATCTCATTTTGTATTCCATGAGCACACATTTACAAACAAACTTCATATCTTTATGACATGAAAATAACATAAAATTACACATCAAAATCAAGATGCTTCAACAATGGTTAGGGTCACTCATTTGAAAACAACATGTTAATATGGATTAGGTCATTCACTTCAATCATTGTACTACACATTTTCAAATGCAAATATACACACAGATTACACAATATTCATGGAACACAAATCATGTTTTTACATCATGTAAATCTTTGTTATCAAAACATTACAATTGTCCTAGATTGTCTATTTTTGTGGTAAAGTATTTCACACAAGACTGTGCCAATGAACGTTCATTAAGATTAGCAAATTCCCAAACTATAGGGCGGTCAAAAAAAAAAAAAAAAAATTTTTTTGTTAACTATGGAAAGAATATTAAGTTGCCAAAAAGGACACTTCACAAATCTGTGAATTAGTTTAGAAGGTTGATTCATCTGAGAATCAGAATACAGAAATCCCACGATAGACTAAGTCATGCAAGTCGCCTCCCAAGTAGAAGGACTGCAGACATCACTGACACGGTCCAACAGTCAGTGGCAGATTACCATGAGGCATCACACAAAGGCAGTACCTCCAGTTGGGTGTGAAATTGGATAGTAGTCTTATCAACATATTAAAGTAAAGGATGATTGGAGTAAAACAAAATCTCTACGTTACCAACAAGACAAAATGCATTGAAATGCTCAAATGGTTTTTATGGCATTGTTTTACAAATTCATATTTCATGATGTTTTTTTTAATACAAAAAAGAGTGCAAATGTTTTGGTTGAATTTTAGTAACTTTCAATTTCAGGTCCTATTCTTATAACCACCCTATAACTTGTGTTATAATGAACTCTGGCACACGAAAATGTTGCAGATTATCATCAACGTATCTTCCAAAAGCACATCACATCATAAACATTTTTTGATTTTTTTTAATGGAAGGATCTTTTGTAAGAAAACAACCGGCATTTTTCTTCTCTTTTAGTCTACATCACTTTTGAGTGATTCCGTAATCTCTATATTCACTTTACATTTTTACAGTTCGTAAAAGTTAATTGTCAAAACTATTTGTACAAGAATTACATGCTAACAATAAATAGCTGACGGCAACTTAAATGTTTTATTTCTATAAAGCCCCAAGACCATAGGAAAAACAACGCAAATCATGAGGAAAGAGCAAGCAAAAACATGTTTGATAGGGGTAAAAACAAGCATTCTGGATTCACAAAATCTATTTCATTCACAACATCATTCAGCGAATATCATTGTCACTGTCTCAGCTTCCATCATTACTATTTAATATGTATCAAAATACAGTCCACACTATTCAATCGCAATTCAATTTATCATTCATTAGAGTCGGCCTTTAGTCAATAGACATGCATTACCTTTCGTAAACGAGGTCAGCATGGTCAGTCATTTGGATTATCTTACCAGATCTTATCATTTCCTAATATTTAGTTGAAAATATTCTCTTCAAACAGCTGACTGGTTTCACAAACTCAAAACGCTAACATGCCTTAACACTATCCTCACTAATCTGTAACGCATTAGTTTTAAGGCAAACAATAAAATAAAATTAAATCTATTTTTTTTTAAAGAGTCAAAAAGTCAAAAACAAAACCAAAAAATGTTAAGAAAGAAAAAAGAAAAAAACAAAACAAAAAACATTGACACGAAAACAAATAACAAAAACAAAACAATTCTTTCTAATGAGGCCATGACCAAGTGGTGAGTCACAAGCCCTAAACTAAAAGGGAACGGATAAACTTACACAATGCAATTCATTATGACCTCTCACAATCGTTTTTCATCTATTCCACTTAATCACAACTTCTGATAATCACAACAAATTCTTGATTCCTGATGACTTGCGATTAAGCAGAGTGGACTGTATTATGATGCTCATATCTTAAGTATAAAATCGAAGACATCTCTACCATATGCCTTGACCCAAAACATAAACAGTACAGAGGCTTTTGAAGAAAAATTCAATCAGGAACAATAGTCTTAATACATATTTCTATGCCAATAATGTAGTATCAGTTAAATTAATTTGCTTAATCAAGGACAAAACGATATCTTAAATAAGAAAAATTCCTCAACCCAAGAGGCTTAGATGGTCCGAGGTTTGTTTCATCACCATTGGGATGAACACCAGTATAAAACACAATTTCAATCATTATCATTTATCATCTATATATAAATTACACTCGGTCGAATGACAACATTTTTGAAGATAGAGAATTTCAATGAGCTTCAAAAAAAGTGATTGATCCTCGAAACAAACTTGATTGATCTATCATCAATTTCACTATCAATTGTCTGTCAAAATGAGTGTATACTAAAGAGGGAGAAAATATATTTTACCAAAGAATAGTATGAACTCACCCTATATTCAAAGTTAGAGACAGCCAAGTACAAGACTTCTTGCAGTGTGGCGAGACGTGTCATGGGAAGCTCTGACCACCATTTCTTCAACACTGACTGTTTGGAGTTCTTCAATACCCACAGGAAACAAATCAACAGGCTGCGAGTTGATTCCAGAGTCAACGGGGTCTTGCGATTCTGGTAAGATAGTGTATTATTCAATTATGACTTTTCAGTTAGATCCATTTGAATTGGGGGCAATCCTAAAATCAGATGGAATGGAATATTGTCTTTTAGTTGTTCACATTGGTTCATTGTTAAATTTGAGACACTTCTGCAGCATCCAAGTTAAACCTAATGTGTGTTTGTGCCTTTTCATATTTAGATATGTAGAGGTTTCAAGCTACTTTTGATTGGGATTCTGAATGATGATATGTAGAGGTTTCAAGCTACTTTTGATT